>CM076577.1:979410105-979708608 GCA_034641835.2 Pinus albicaulis | reverse complement strand
CTGTTAGTATGAATCCTTCGTCGAAGTGTACGAAAAAGGACCACTTTAGCTACGCATAACTAATAGCCCTAACAACAAAAGTGGCTGCCAAATATCTTCAGATCTGAGGTTAGTAATAAAAATGCTGCAACAACCAGATCTATAAATGGAAAGACATTAAGCAGTAAAGTAAAGGGTTTGCTCCATGCATCCAACAGACAAGGCAAGAACACAATTTTTTGAAAGAATTTTTATATTACAGGGCACCTGGGAGGAAAACAAGAAGGTGTATCCAGCTCTCCTCAATGGGATGGGTTCTTTGTAGTCCTCAGCACTTCAGATCTAAGCTTTCTCTCTCTTGTAGATGTAGAAAACCCAATGCAGAAAATAGAGCTCAATGGGAGCAAATGATAGAAATGAGACCAAGTGTATAGATCCAGAGTGATCTAGTAGGCAAAAAAAGGTGAAGAATGATGGGGAAAACCCTCCTATTTGTAACAAAATATTGGGTCATTCTAGATCTTGGTGCATGATTAAAATAATGTTAACCAAATCTAGATCCACCTTTATGGAATATTTTATTATATTTGTTGGAGGGAAAGGGTGTTTGACTTGGGTCAAATCCCTTGATTAGTGAAAAATAAATAAATAAATGAGTTATTTATCTTTTTAAGGAAGTGGTTGGGAGATAATCAAATAAATAATGATTTATTTGATTAATGGTGGGTGATTTGGTCATATTTAACAAGGAATATTATCTAAATAAGATTTAAATAATTATTCCTAGAAAATAATAAGATAACTGAGGGTTTATCTCATTAATTTCTTTGTTTTTGGGTTAAACATGACTGGGAATAATAATTAAATTATGGTTTAATTAATTATTCCATGAGGAAAATCAAACAAATATAGGTTTGTTTAATATTTCCTTTTGGGGTTTCCTATTTTAACATAGTGAAAGCAGTTTTACTTATGGTAAAACTAGTCTTACATGGTGTACTTGGGTCCATCTAATGATAAAAGGTTAGATGACCAAAAAATGGTGTAACAGATTGCCCCCCAGCGTGCGAGTGTCAGGAGCAAATCGTATGACCGAAGTACGTTGTAAGAACACAATCACTAGACAACAAAAGGGGTGTCAGAGAGAGAAAGGTGAGGTAGATAGTGTGCTGAAGGACTAGACCCTGAGGAGACGAGACTCGCAAGTGCAACAAGTCTCTTTTTATGAGAGGGTACCTGTGCTGAAGGCGGCGGGGGAGGCATACCTATGCCCGCCGAGACAAAGTACAAAAGAATAATGTGTCCAGTAATCAAGGGACCGAACCATAAAATACAGCTGGCGTAATCAGGAGCCAGATAAAAATACAATGAGGAATCCCACATACATGCTGTGCCTGGGATAACAGCCAGGACTAGTACAATAATATCTGAGTACATGAGAGACAAATACAACCCAAAATGCCCCCTATAAATGGGGAAGGGCTCACAAAATCTGACTGATACATGCAAATCAAAGAGGCGCTGCAAGTGGCGACGGCCAACATCATCAAATATCTGGAGCTGCATCGAAGGCTGCAAGAGGAGGTCATCCGGGCATGTGGGGGGCTACCTGCAGGGCCACCCCCTCATGAGGGTTGAGACATCTCACACACACCCGGGAATCATCAAGAGCTGATGCTGGATCGCTGGACCATCAAATATACGGATCTCGATCATGCTGAAAGGAGCTGGAGAAACAATCAAGTCAAAGGGCAAGGAGAGGTCCCTTTGCCGGATCCGAGGCACCGAACAAGAGTGGAAGCTGGAACCAAGGTACACCGCCCTCTAGACCTGGCTTCTGGAATGAATGAGCTGATGTCGACAGAAGGAGGCCCGCCATAGGTGAGGCAATGAGAGAACCTCAACTAAGGCACGAGAGAAAAGAGTAGAGCGACGGACAGACTGACACTAATGACGATAGTGGAAATGGGAAGGACTGAGTAGCGAATGGACGACTGCCCTGGTTAGAGCATAAAGAGCATGGATGACACGGCAGCGACTGACACAAGATCATGAGGGATAGGGGACAGTGAGACTGACGGTCATAATGTGCGACACAAGAGAGAGACCAAGCAATTAAGGATGGAGGGCTATAGCGGGGTGCAAAGGGACGCGGAATAGACTCCATGGGTGCAATGATGACTCAACTTGGATGCTCTAAACAAGGGCGACTCGATGGTGCTGCCACACAGTAAAGGCCCCAATGGGGGGCGATGGAAACATGAGTACAAGGTGGGAACTCATGACGAAAATCGACACGAACATGGACAAGTAAGGGAGCAATATGGTGCCCCAAGTACAAGTGTCGTAAGTGAGGAAATTCGATTTAAAGTGGAGGTGAAGTGGCCCTTCTTGGACAAAATAGGTCCTGGTGAAGGATGAAAGTACAAAAAAGATGCTGGCTATCCAATAGAAAATAAAACACGCATCTCAGAAGGGAAATGCTAATGGTAATATTTCTTAAGATAGAGTGCATTGCGAGGATTAGGAAGAGGATTGCCTTCGAAGTCTTCTAAAAAGTATGCCCCCTTACCCAGACCCTGACTGATGACGTAAGGGCCTAGCCATAATGAGTCGAACTTCTCGTCATCATGGGCCTGGTCATATACTAGAACAAGGTCGCCTTTGTGAACAGGACGAGGCTGGACTTTTTGGTCATATTGAGCTTTGGTGCATTTCTTGACCGCTTCTATGGTTTGCAATGCAACGCGGCGGTCTTCAGAGGCACGCTCAAGCATGATAAGTAGTTGTTCTAGAGATTGGGTGTCAGGGAGAAGTCCAACAGCCAGATGAAGGGAAGGGATTTCACACTCGATTGGTAAGACAGCCTCCTCTCCAAAAACGAGGTGAGGAGGGTTATGGTTGAGGGGCATGGGTGCCCCCGAGCATGGTGTGGTCATGCCAAAATGTATTTAGAAAAATGGGAATCTAAACACATTTTAATGCTGTGGTGTGCCATTTGTTCTGGTTATGGTTATGCAGTTTGAGAAAGGAAATGGAGGATTACCGATCTCTTTTGGTACTGCATATAGGGATCAAATGGACTTTTAAGTTTCCGAATTGGCATACCTGGTGTCACTATCCCAAAAGGAGGATTTGGAGATAATGAACTGATGCTCTCGTAGAAAAGCTATAGGTTGGTCAACAATAATGTCTAAGAGACTGGGTTGCTGATGTAAGATGAGGGAACGATAAGGCGTATCGTCCCGAGAGTGATCTGAAGTGATATGGGACTCTAGAGGTTCTTCTAAATGTGGAAGAATACTGGGTCTAAAGTCAACACGACCAGATACACTAGGAGAGTGGTGGAGAATGGCTTCTCTTGGTCTCTCAAATGTGGGTGCCCCCTTACCCAAACATTGGGTTTCAATGTAATGGCCACAAGGTGGATGTGGTGTGAACGCCTGGGTTCGATGTAAGGGGGAATAGATAACGTCAGGGGTGGGGATTGCTTCCATAATGTCGTCATCTCGATAGACGATGGGGTGACTGGTGGAAGAAAGACCACCGGACGTGGTGAAGTGACCTGAATCATCATCATGAGAAGAGAGGTTCACATGCGCATCGTCACAAGGGGTGACCGAAGAGTAAGTAGATAAAGGATCTACCGATGTTGAGCCCAAAATGATCGCTGAAGGAAGGTCAAGCGAAACAACAGGGGAGGATTCAGATGGAATGTTCCCCGAGGGTCTCATGGATGATGATAGGTAAAAAATGTTGGACGAAGGCTCCGTCATCTCGACATCAGGAGGGGGAATGTCAATGGGAGCAGTCATATCTGGTAGTTCTGCTGAAGCAGAATGCGCAAATAGGGGAGAGGTGGACTCATTGCGCTTGGCCTCGAATTGGTGGACCACGGGCGATAGAGGTGCGGAAGTCCTCGAGGCGGGGACAAAGATGGGTGTAATGGCCATGGAGATCACACAAATCACAGGGGTGGTTGGTGTGAATAGTCTTGGGGTTCTTGGCCGCGGTCGCGGAAGGAACAGAGGCTTCTAGGACCGCGGACTCAGGGAACATGACATTAACCATGGGATTGAGATGAAGCAATGCAGGACATGTATGGGAGGCGTGACCGACAACATCACACAAAGCACACTGGATGGTATGCTTTGGAGGCTTAGGAGGAGCAGGGTTTGTCGGGGCAGCCTTGTCCTTTGATGCCCCCTTGCGAGCTTTTCCCTTCTTACCCGAAGCGGTCGCAACAGGAGGTGGTTCCTGTTGAGGTGACTGAGGCACTGATGCCGCGGGAGAAGGCATGGGGGCCGGTTGAACCGGGGTCAAAGCAATATAAGGTTTGGGTTGACCAGGCAAGGTGGGGGCTGGAGGATCAAGGTACCAAACGGGAATCCCAAGGGTCAAGTTAGGAAGAGAGAGGGTGGCCATGACTGGTACCGTGTACACTCCTGGTGGGGGAGCGAGGAACGGTATCTGACCAGAGGGGGAATGGCCAGGTGGGACGGCTCCTAAATGGCTAAGGCCTAGAGGAACCATGCCAGGGGGATAAAGGGGCTCATGACTACCAACTGCATGTGAAGGGCTAAGAGTAGGTTGCGGAGGGCAAGGTTGCTGACTAGCCGAAGCAGGTTGCTTGAGAGCAGCCCGAGATGATTGCACCATGCAAACATTTGATGAGATGGGGTCAGAGATAGGAGGAGGGGGGAGACAAGGAAAAGTTCCAAGCAGGGAGGAATCCTTGTAAACGTCGAGGGAGACACTGGTCAAGGATTCGACGGTTTGCTTGTTGGCTACAGAAGAGATGGTCGTCTCAGGTGAGGTCTGAGATTTTGGCTCATGATATGTCAACTGGTCAATGGTGACTATCTTTCCATTATGGGGGAAAGACATCTTGCGGAAAACCGCGGATGGGACAACAGACATAGCATAGGTGTAGCTTCTCCCCAATATAATGTTGTAGTCTAGCGGGGCGTCTATGACTTCAACGTCAATGCAAACAGTCTTACCGGCGAGGGTGATAGGACAATTACGAAACAGGCCAATGGGCTGGGAGGCATGGCCGTCCCACACTTTAAGGGTGATCGTGGAAGGGGCCAACTCAGGGGATCCGAGTTGCTTCCAAACCGAAGCAGACATCACGCAGGTGGATGCCCCCTCATCAATTATACACCGGGAAACGTTGGCGTTCCGGATTTTGACTGGGATTTGGAAGGCGACGGAAGGGGGAAGAGGAGGGTGGTCCGATTGAGTGGCGTCGAAAATAATCATTTGGTTATCAGCAGGATCTACAGCGCCCACGGCAGATAGTAGAGCCTTATTTTGGGAAGGGCACGACTGGAGGAGTTCCAGTGTGGAAATGGCAGCAGGAGATTGCGCCAAATCATCTACTATGCTATACGAATGAGCAGCTCGACCGGAAGCAGCGTTTCGACGTAATGGTCCCTTAGGAATCTTGGTATGAACCTCAACTTTGGGTTGAGGGATATGTAAGGGACCACTCGGTGTCGAAAGAGGCTCTGTAGAACCTGAAGAAGGAGGCTCAGGGGCAGACTGAGCGAGAGGCTTGGGGTACTGGCGGGACCGAGTTTGAAGGTTAAGGTCGATGGGTAGAGGTGGATCAGAGTTCATCATGAGGATATGGTAATGGGAGGAACCAGAAGGGGAAGGTGAAGTGGCCACCCGTCCGTCAGGTGGTTGGGTAGCCATGAATCCCTGCGGTGCGTCCACCTGCTCTTGAGGGGGCAGTGACTGCTGTTGCAGGGGTTGGGGAGGCAAGGGAGGCGAAAGTGCATATGCTGGAGGAGCTGGCGCACCAGGCTGCGGATAAGGGTAATGGTTAGGTTGGGCAACATTAAGGTAAGCAGGAGGTTGGGCGAAAGGATGAGGCGTGCCGAATCCTGGATGCGTGCTACTGGGAGGGGGAGAAGTGCAGGAAGTGGTGCCCCGTCCCCCAGGAAAACCATAGCTCATGAGAGGTTGAGCGGAGGGATGAGAGATAGATCCAATGATATTGCCGGCGGCATGAGGTGCCCCCAGTGTATGGGCATCACCGGGTCGGGGAAGATCAGGTAGGACAGTAGGATCATAACCTGTCTGAGCGTAGATCAGGTCATATTTTAACGCCATTTGGAGGGCATCTTCTTCGGTTTGAGGAAAATGTGATGCGACATCTTTCCCGATAGGGGACAAGAGAGATCTAAGGAACCAGTCCATGTAGACACGGTCTTCGAAGGGGGGAGATTGACATAGGCTCCGTCTTCTTCGCCATTCCTGGACATGGGTAGAAAGGCGGGTCGAAGAGGTTTGCTTGAAGGAAGTCAAGAGTTCGATACGAGTGTCATAACGAAGGGGAAGCTGGAAGTAAGATAAAAAAGCCCGGGCAAGAGTTGCAAAGGTGGTATGGGAGGAAGTGGGTTGATCAACATACCACTTAGAAGCTTCGCCTGTAAGCGTGCGTTGGAACAATCGAAGACGAACAGAGTCATCAGTAATGGAGGTAGATGAACACCACATGTGGAAAGACCGAACATGATTTGAAGGATCTTCTCCAACACGACCTTCAAACTTTGGGATGTCGGAAGGGAGCTTTGTCGGCATAGCAGGCCAACTAGCGTCATGATGTATAGGGTCGTTTATCAACCGGTCCAAATCTGGGAGGCTGAGGCCTGCCAAGAAGGGGAGCAAGGGTGTAGGCGAGGTAGTTCCCGTGGTGGTTACGCTAGTAGTAGTTCCGGCATTAGGGCCGGGAGCTCCACTAGCGTTAGGCCCTGGACCAGACATAGTGAAGGTGACAGGGGGAGAACCTAGAAGGAAAAGGAGAACCCAAAGAATCAGAAGAGGAGTCGGAGGAGGACTGGCTCGACGACGGCGGGGCGGAGCAGGTCGATCAACCGGAAACGGAGGGTGAAGGCCAAGAAGTCTCCGGGAAAGGTGCCGTGGGGGCGTAATGATGACAGGAAGAAGGAAACTGGCAAGGGCCGAAAGGGATAGAATCAAGTAATGTCAAGGGCAGATAAGGTGCAGTGACAATTGATTTTAGAGTCTTTGCCAGGCGGTGTTAACCAGGCGCTTCTTCACTTAGGGTCAGTGTGTGATGTGCATTAATTTTAATTTTTAAACCCTTTTCATTTTGAGAGCAAGAAAAAGTGTGCTGCGTAACTGAAAAGAAATCTGCAGAGAACAATATAGATTGCTGAAATAACAGAACATTTAACAGTTAACTATGCATCGATCTAACCCAAGAAGGCGGGTCTCTCAAAACTACTCTAAAAGAGGGAAAAAATCTATTCGAAACACACATAAAAAGAGGCCAATAGATCTAGGGTCAAAAGGGACAAGGATCTAGAGGATAAAACTGCTGGAAAGAGGTGCAGATCACAGCCAAGAGGCAGAGGCAAGGTGGCTGGAAAAAGGGGGAAATCAGCAAAAAGCGGAAGGGACAGGGATGAGGTCCTAAAGGGGGGTCCAAACAAAACTACAAGAGGTGATTTGAAAGGAAGAAAAGCTGATTAAAAAGGATCTGAGGATGAGGTATCAGATCAGAAAAAGGGAAGGCTGAAACTCTGAAAAAACAGACACCTGAAACAGCTAAAACTCTTCCACCAAAAGTGGAGGGTACTGAAGCCCTAGGGGGCTAGGTTCCCACTTAGATGAGCAAAAGCAGATCAGAAACAAGTCTAAATGGGCTAAGACAGAGGCTGGAAAACCCTGACAGAGTTTAAAACCTGTAAAAATTTCAAAAACAAAGAGAGAAAAGTCCGTGTCGCGTTTTACCATTTTTCGGTCCTGTCGTTAGCTAAATAAGCCAAGGATCTGAGGCTCGAGGTCGCACTTTTTGGGCCAAAAAGTGCGACCTGCACTTCTGAGACTCTCGGCGGCAGATTTTAGAAAAAAAATGTCGTCTCAGCTGCGGCTGATGTCGGTCACCTGCGCAATAGGGCCAGAAACACACGGAAGTTAGAAATTTTAATGTTTGAGGGCTTTATGAGGAAAAAACCACATGAAAATAGGAAAAACAAAAAACTGAAAAGAAACCCTAGGGTCTGAAGTAGCTGGATATGCAGGAATAGGAAAAACGACAGCGGTCGTAATTTAAAACCCGTGTGGAGTCGCCATTTGTTAGTATGAATCCTTCGTCGAAGTGTACGAAAAATGACCACTTTAGCTACGCATAACTAATAGCCCTAACAACAATAGTGGCTGCCAAATATCTTCAGATCTGCGGTTAGTAATAAAAATGCTGCAACAACCAGATCTATAAATGGAAAGACATTAAGCAGTAAAGTAAAGGGTTTGCTCCATGCATCCAACAGAAAAGACAAGAACACAATTTTTTTTTGAAAGAATTTTTATATTACAGGGCACCTGGGAGGAAAACAAGAAGGTGTATCCAGCTCTCCTCAATGGGATGGGTTCTTTGTAGTCCTCAGCACTTCAGATCTAAGCTTTCTCTCTCTTGTAGGTGTAGAAAACCTAATGCAGAAAATAGAGCTCAATGGGAGCAAATGGTGAAAAATGGGACCAAGTGTATAGATCCAGAGTGATCTAATAGGCAACAAAAGGTGAGGAATGATGGGGAAGAACCCTCCTATTTATAACAAAATATTGGGTCATTCTAGATCTTGGTGCATGATTAAAATAATGTTAACCAAATCTAGATCCACCTTTATGGAATATTTATTATATTTGTTGGAGGGAAAGGGTGTTTGACTTGGGTCAAATCCCTTGATTAGTGAAAAATAAATAAATAAATGATTTATTTATCTTTTTAAGGAAGTAGTTGGGAGATAATCAAATAAATAATGATTTATTTGATTAATGGTGGGTGATTTGGTCATATTTAACAAGGAATATTATCTAAATAAGATTTAAATAATTATTCTTAGAAAATAACAAGATAACTAAGGGTTTATCTCATTAATTTCTTTGTTTTTGGGTTAAACATGACTGGGAATAATAATTAAATTATGGTTTAATTAATTATTCCATGAGGAAAATCAAACAAATATAGGTTTGTTTAATATTTCCTTTTGGGGTTTCCTATTTTAACATAGTGAAAGCAGTTTTACTTATGGTAAAACTGGTCTTACATGGTGTACTTGGGTCCATCTAATGATAAAAGGTTAGATGACCAAAAAATGGTGTAACAACAACTCTTGTTGCTCCCTCATCTCTCCCTCATACAAGCCATGAAGTAAGATCATGATGGTCAACTTGTATAATTCCCCATACAAATAGGTCTTCTGCTACTCTATCATATGGGTGCCATGCCATCCCATTGGTTTCTCTCTCCATACAAAGCTTCCCTTGAGCAAAAACATATCAGAAATACATGGAAGCAAGGTACAGTAAAAACAAGTTGCAAAATGACAACCGGAGAGTGAATATAGTTCCACTCATGGAACCAGCGCGGTACATCCTTTGCTTGCATCAAAATAAGAAATAACAAGTGCTCTACTAGCCACTTGTTTGCTGCCACAGTCATCTCATAAGATGAAAACATGAAATTACAATATGGTGTCAATGGTGCACACCAAGAATCATGTGGCTTCCCCCACCAACCATCCAAAAGATAGTCAAAATCAATGCTACAAGTAGCTAAAAGTACATCATCATACAATATGCAAGAAGAGATAATTCTTCTTGTTACATCATGCTGCTCAAATAAGGAAAAGAAGTACAATACAAAATATGAAATGATACCTCCTCCGTCATGTACTTGAGATCCTGAGCTGAAATGGCTCAACTGGAAATTCTCCCTCACCTCCAAAGAGTAGGGAAGTGGCTGTGACCTCCTCTTCATTACCATCCAGGCTATGCATATCTCCATATGTTGATATATGTCATGCTAAATGCCCTCCCAAGTGAACTCCTCCATCAAATGGAAATATGCCTCAAAGTGCATAGAAGAGAAGTACTCATGTGTTGCATGTAGCAACTTCTCCTTGAGACTAGAAGATCTAGTCAAGAAGATCCTACCATGGGAATATATGACCACATCATCCACCATGTATCTATCATCTCCATCTGGGTCATCAATAATCATGCATGCACCAAGATCCTTGGAGTACTCTACTAAGAGCTAAGATCTCCAATAAGGATCAATCCTCCTAAGAGACAACGTCGGTGATCTGCCATGTGAAGCTCTCCTCATGTTAATGCCTGCTACTTTGACATCTCCCATGCCAAATTTTTCCTCCAAACTCTTCACCTCTCCAAAATCTAAGAGTGGTGAATCCAAAGACAAGATGTCTTCCATCAACTCTATATCAGGTGGCCTCCCAGGTGGAATGCCTCCATGTAGTGAGACATCAATGTCAAGAGTAGACTGCACATATGGTTGGGCAACCTTGCCCCTGTCCTTACAGCGCAAATCAGTCTGCCTCTTCCTTGCATTGGCTCTCTGAAATAGAGAAGTGTGTGTGCCTCTCATCAAGTGATGTTGCTCTTCCTCCCTACCTCCTCCTTCCAGCTATAATGCTGCACAATCATGCTACTCACTGATTGTGCTTGGACCTCCATGTATGAGATCCTGGGGAACTTCTTGTAAGAATACAAGAATCCCTCCTGTTGGAGCATGTGCTCCTCCTTCCTTTGCATGAGGTATTGGATGTGCTCTAGATGTGACAACGTTGTTGCCCTCATCTTCTTCAATGTGTGTGGGCAACATCTCAATAGTTGGATCCTCCTGTGAAAAGGAGATCCCATGCCCTCTTATTCAAGAATATGAACTGGATGTCTTGCTTTTGGAAATGTGTAATGCAAGATTTCAGCTTCTACCATGGTTTCCTGAAGTGGGTTTTCCTCTATGACATGCATGGATTTTGTTCTCTCAAGTTTTCTGTGCTCATGTGTCTTAGGAAGTTTTTCACCAAACCTCCCCACCAATGTCTCTATGAATCTTGCATAAGAGGAAGTGTTTGCATTCTTTAAAGAAAAAGATTCAAAAACCCACCATGCATGAGCCTTACCTCTGAAATGCAACGCTGCAACTCTGATGGCTTCATCTTCAAAAATATGGTGCAGCTGCAAATGGGAGTCTAGCTCCTTCACCCAAGCTCCAGCTGAACATGTAGGTGATCCGGAAAAAGTAGATAGAAGAAATCTACCTGCATCCTGTTGCTTGCTCTTCTCCACCTGGATCTTGCAAAACTCTTGGAAATCAGTATGATATCTAAACCTCTCAGTTTGAGATTCATACTCCTGCAACAAATCACTAAGAGTCATCCTCTTAGGCATTCTTCCTCCTCTCATCCATCTTAAGATAGACCTGGGCACTTGACTGCGTTGTGCATCATGGTGTGTAGCTACATGCTCACACTCACCATGTGAAAATATATATTTAGCTATAGATCCAAACTCCTTTGGAGATCCCATCTCCAATCTCATTTTTTCTAGCTCTCCTTGAAAGCTCTACATAGATTTTGGAAGAAGCTTTGTAATCTTGTCTTCCTTTCTCCCTTCAAATATTGAATCTCTCTGAATTCTATCCATCTCTCCTTCTTCAGAAATTTAATGGCCTGAGATCCACTAGCTGAGCCAAGACTATGCTCTGATACCACTGTAATATCCCAAAATTAGGACAGCTCAAGAAACTTGCACTAAAAACGCATTTTCAGTAACATAAGCCATATAAAATGAAAATAACCACTTGGATCCCACAAATACATCCATATAGCATCTAAGTACAAGAGGATATCAGAAATAAATGAAACTAGGTGGGTTAAACAGACCTCCCACACTAGTGTAGTTGAAATTGACCAAAAACCCCAGACACTGCTACTCATAAATGACACACAAAAAGGAACTGCACAGTATTTGAGGGTTTTAACGCATAAATTAAGAAGAAAATATATCTACTCATATATTAGACAATTATTCACATAAACTGAGATCTAGCCTCCTCATACAAAATATAAGAGAACCCGACAAAGGTTTCTTGTCAAACACTCTACATACAAAATGTGATATTCAGAAATTTACTGAATCATCATTGCAACACTGAAGCATAAGAGTGTAGAAGGCTGAAATATGTCTAATCTGATGTAGATACCTCAAGGGATTCCTCCCATGAAAGGATGAACCTCTCAATCACAAGGAAACACTGCAACGAAGCCACTAGACCATGCACTGAATGTTGCCTCCAAAATAACACATTCCCTAGTTGGAACAGTGATGGGAAGGTAGGGGAAATGTGTGGTCTGATACCACAGATCTGAAATCAGCCCTCGAGCTCTCCAAAAAATTCCCTCAAGTGAAGGAAACCTTCCTCCCATGAGAAACTAGCCCAAAAACCAGGATTCCAATCCCTTCCACTGCTGCACCCTACAACACTGCACAATTTTTGACAAAAACTGCGCTGATGAAGTAAGCTGAGGCTTGGCCTGGAAACCTGATGTGGAATGATGAATAAAAACTCTCCCAAGAGGCTCCTCAAGGAAAGAGGTGGGATTCCCGCTCGGGAACACCCAGTGCTAAACAACACTGCTACCCTGCTAAACAGCAAGAGGAAGCAAAAGTTTGAGCAGACAAGAATAATAATCTAAGACATGAAGAATAATGCTTCCATCCTCTTCCTTATATAAAACATGAGTTTTCTTGCCCTTGGCCCCACTCAATTAGGTCATCTCTATCCAAAGATACATCTCCCTCCAAAACTGTGTTTTCCTTCCTTAGATTCCTCCTCCTCCACAACTGCGCTATTGACTTAGTCAAAGTGGACTGAATCAACTTGATTTTATCCATGTTCACACATGGAGGTGTTTTAATAAGTTAGAAAGAGGGTCCCCTTTCACACTTGGAGTGTTTTTATCCCTCCTTAGGAAACTTGTGGGCTTTTCTACCCATTTATTCACCGACTAGAGCTGGTGTTAACTCTAATGTTCCATTTAGCTTTAAGGCTAAAATTTTGGAACATTACACACGGGAAAATATTTGCATTTTATTTCATGGTTGCCCCTGTGCGTAGGTGAGGGTAAATAGAAACGGTGACTGGATCCTAAACGGGCTCCTTCAAATGCTAACGTCATGGGACGAAGACGGGGAGGGACGTGGGACCCATGTTTGCCGGAGGGATTCACCGTTCGCTGGGGCGCAAAACCCAAAGGGCATTCCGTCGAATTGTTAGCTTAATCCATTCCAAAAGGTCACGTTAAAGGCTTCTTCGATAATTCAGGATTCGTATTAGGATTCGACCATCTGTAGGGCTTTTCTAGACTCCTTGCCTCAAAATTTCCCACGGACATAGAGAGAATAAGGGTGTGCTTGTTGGATCACTCGATTGTGCCGACTGTGAGAAATAATGTAGCAATGTTGTGAGACACCTTGTTCGACCCTAAGAAGCACGCCTTCAAAGATGAATGGGAATGAAGAGTACAGAGAACGCAGTGACGATGTTGTCAAATTGGCATGGAGAAAAGGAGGAGTCAACCCTTCAGGTTGGCGTAGCCCGAGTTATTTGGCTTTGAATTATGGCTTCAGTGACACAACATTGGAAATGAAACATCATGAAACGTCATAAATAACAAGTGGTGACATTTGAAGAAGATCTCATTGAGGCCCCTGAGAAGAAGGAATTTCCCTTCAAATTTTTCACGAATTTAGAGGGAAAAAATATCCGTTAAATACATGCATTTGTATTTTTTTTGGAGGGAAAATGAGAATCCCATGTAGATTGGGTTTTGATGAGTTCGTGCACCTTTAGCTGATAAAAATTACAACTGCAATTTAGTATGTAGATTATTTTGCTTCTTTATCTTATCAAATGATGCAATTGTAGTTTGGCATGCACATAATTTTACTCGCTCTTTTTTTTCCAATTGATATCCATTTTTTTTTTCCTGGCTGTCGTTGCAATTTTACTTTTGTCACTCACATGTGACACATTTTTCTCTATAAAATAAAAGGAATGACATTGTGACAAACAATCCAAAAATAATTTTACTAAGGTACAACTATTACTCGGCCAACTAAGTAAACCAATGGGTAAAAGGTTCTTTCTTTGTTAATGTTTCTCTTTCATTGTTTATAAAAAGAGTATAGTGTGGTTGTTTTTCGTATTTGTGTGGGGTCTATTTCCTGGTGCATGTTTCAGAGTCATTGTTCTCTAGTGGTAACCATTCCAATTTCCTAGAAGGTCAAACATTTCTCTCTATAAATTAAAAGGAATAACATTGTGACAAACCATCCAAAAAGAATTTTACTTATGTCATTCACATGTTAAACATTTCACTTTATAAAAGAAAAGGAATGCCATTGTAGCCAATAATCCAGAAAATTGGAGAAAAATTCATAGGCTCAAAAGTGTTTTAAGTATTAAGTATAAAAAAGATCTGGGTGACTGTTATATATTTATAATCTACTTTCAACCTTATTCATGATCATATGCAGATTTATTTGCAAACTTCTCTTAGAAAACTTAAAAAACATTAGAAATTGTAGTCCTCATAAGCAGTAAATTACAAATCATTATTTTCCGAGTTCCCATTACATATTTTATTTTATATATCTTTTTTCAATATTCTTGTATAATCTTTATTTTCTATTTTATTAGATGCAAACAACATGGGAAATTATATGAAGGGCCTTGGACTTACTAGGATGTATATTGATTTTTAGACAGAACTTCTAGAATACTAGGTGGGATCAAGGTTAGATGAATTTATGGCTAAAGTGATTTTTTTTTTTCAATTCATATTTTTATCTCTTATGTCACATAACTTGATACAACTTTTCTCTTTATTCTTGCAAAGTGAAAATGAATGCAAGTTTGTTGATTTTGACAAAGAGAGGTTGAGTTGGAATTCTTGGTTTGAGAAGCAATATTTTCTTCCACATCCGTGCAGAAGAATTGATTACTTGCTTCATTAGTATATGAAGTTCCTTTGTTCTTCTTTCTTGGATGTGATACTAAGCGTGTAGATATTGCTAGACAACTATGTTTTCCATTCTTGCAATTTTAAGATAAATAAAAGTTTTGTAAATTAGAGAAAGAGAGCCAGAGATGTACATCATTAAGCTAGATAAGTGAATTGTTCTACTATGTAAGCAATACATTTTTGCACAAACATTTAAAAGAATTGAAGCTATGCATCTTTAGCTAGGGAGTTTCGTTTTTTCTGTCTCCTTTGTCAAGTTAGTAGGAGTGTAGAGATTGCTAGGACACTCTATATAAATTTCCTAAATTTAGTGGTCACTTAGGTATTTACCTATGTAATCTTCCATCAATCATCTTACTTCCTGCATAACCAAATGCTTCAACAACAAATTTCCATTGCCAGATAAGAAACAAGTAAAGTAGAATGTTTTTCTTCATAATAAGGTTTACTCAATTTTTTTCAAATAATCTTTATCTAATATTTATTCTATCATAAATAAAAAATTTTAAATTCAAAGATTTAATTTGTTAAAATAATTTTACCAAAAGTTCCATTCCTTCTTTACATATTTGCACCTTTAATAACAATTGCTAATATAACTATTGAGCATTCCCTTCCCAAATATACTAGTTATTTAAAATATACAAATAAACTATTGAGCATTCCCTTCCCAAGTATACTAGTTATTTAAAATATACAATTAAATTTAACAAATTTCAAACACTTAAATTCCACAAATTACACAATTAAAAGTTAAAATTTAATATTTTGTAACGAAATTTAAAACAAAAACAATTTAAAATAAATTCGTGAAATAGATAGAATACCTCATTAGGTCAAGTCAGAACTTTCTCAAATTTTGAGGACGCAACCGGCCTCGCAATGATTTGACGTGATTTACCATGTACAAATTGCATGTCAGACAAATAAAATTTAAAATGATTTAAAAATAGAACCGTCAAATAGAAAGAATAAGCATAGGGAAACTCAACAACTCATTCAAATTTCGAGGACGCGTTGCCAGCCTAGTAATAATATTCCCTGTGGATATACCAATCGCAGGTCTGAGAATAAAAAATAAGTGGTGTAAAATAACTTCCTTTAGTGTTTGAGTTTTTTTAATATTTTTCAATCAATATAATCATTGTTACGGCAATCTGACAATAATATAATCATTTTGGAAGAAGTTGCAGATTACAAATACCTCGGAATTGACTTCAACAGAAATTTAAGTTGGGATGGTTGTAGAAAGAAAAGAACTTTAGGGGGTTGAAAAGCATTTTATGCTCTTCAAAACAGGTGTAGAGAGGCAGAGCTATGGGACTGGAAAACCACCCTAACTCTTTTTTGGCTTCTAGTGATTCCGGTGATTCTTTACGGTTGTGAACTATGGGCCAGCAGCACAACCAAGATGCAGTGGAAACAAATTGAGAAAATTCAGAAACGTTTGATTACAAACAAATTCAAAATTAAAAGTGCAGTTCCTTATGCTATCCCGTTAAGTGAAACAGGGGCTGCTCCTATTGAAGCAATTGCTATGGTGCGAGTCATAAGGTATCTGAAAAAAATTGAGCAAATGGAAGAGGATAGATGGCCTAAGGTTGTGTTTAGTGACAGATTGTGTAAAATACAGAAGACTTGGATGCGGCAAAATAACAAATGGTTTAGTAAATGGGGTATTTGCTTGAGCATGTGTCCTACAAACAGTAAAGAGATAAAAACTTTTGTTATGGATAAATTCCATAAACATACTTGGAAGAAAGAGCTAGAGAGAAAGAAGAAGTACTACATAGAAGAGTTTAACCCCACACATAACCATCAACAAAAGGCATACATAGGCGCTGATATTTCTTGGAGATCTAAAATTCTTATTGCTCAATTAAGGACTAATTATCATCAACTCCGTTGTGAAACAGGGCGCTGGAAAAGGCCAAAAGAAATGTGGGAAGAAAGAGTATGTATTTTTTGCTCCTCCGGAAAAGTGGAAACAGAAAAACATTTCATTCTAGAATGTGAGGCCTTCAAGGACACTAGAGAAAACTATGCAGGTATTCTGGCAGCTAATTCTTGGGATAATCTATTTAGCGAAGAGTTTGTCGATAAGCTGGGAGTGCTCATTGTAAAACTTCACAGGAAAAGGGTCGAATACAAGAGTCAAATAGAGAAGCAATCTGTCCCATAGGCTATTTTTAGCCTCGTGGACATTAAAAATTCTTTCTTTCTTCTTTCTTTCTTTCTTATACAAAATTTTCGTAATAGGGAAACTGACATACTTTGAGGAAATTAAATTCACTCAATCTTGTAAGCTTACCGCGTCACGTGTAATAAGCGATAAGTGTTGTGTGTGATATATTTTTAAAATCTATCGTGGCAGAGTAATCGTTGAAGGTCACGAGCCAGTTTGAAGTACATTGACAAGGCAGTGGCGTGAACGGGACACCTGCGAGTTTTCACGGTATTAGGTACCACTGCCTTTCATTTCACACCTATTTATCATTTGAATCACCAGCGTTTCGGATAATAACACCTTTTCACAGTTCCATTTCTAAAAATAATGGCGCCATGGCGGTTTGCACCAGGCACTTCTGACGTCCAGGTAAAGACAGCTCGAGTGTTTCTTGTAGGAAAATTAGGTGTTCTCTTGGCATTTTCTCTAATAGATGTTTACTATCTCCCTACAGTTGGTGGAAGCAAAGATATTGGAAATGGTACAGTACAGAGCTACGAATGCAATGGGCAGAATTGAAAAGAAAAGAAAAATATGGTATGTGTGTTTACTTACCCATGTCTACATTTTAATGGAAAGATTAAGAAAGAAGCCACTGAATGGTGCGCACATTTGGATAGAAACATATGATTGTATATTTGTTTTCATTTTTTTCCGTTTTCCAGTTGATATTTATAGATCATATAATAAATGGTAGCTTCCACGGATTGATACAGTCAAAATTTGCTTCTCGTATTTACTAGCTTCCGGTAATAGCTCTTGATCGAATTATCTTTATTTCTCCGTTTCTTATAAGATGAAAGGTTGAACTTGAATAAATGTGAGTGAGCCGGTAGCTAGCTGTCAAACGCCTAGGGAGATTTGGCAGCTTTGCCCATCCTAGGACTTCCCAGATAGCGTATATTTATACGAAGCTCACAGAAGGATTCATTGCTATGGAGATTTTATAGTGCAATATCCTACAAAACCATAAAGCATTGGGTTGAAACTGGGGAAATTGGCACAGTGAAACTCCAAATCCCCCGGTGTACTACAAAGTGTCGCATAAAAAATATTGCAACTAACATAGTCGAATTCTAAAAATTAGGGTGAATTCCATAGGTTGGTAACATATCAAACGCTAATTGAAAGTGCCTCTTTTGGATTTTTAGGTCTAATTATCCAATTCAGATGGAATTTTTGTTGTCCACGTCGAAGAAGTTGAAACAGAGATAAAAATACGTAATAACTGGTAGCTTCACTAGATCTGTAGGAATACACCTTGAAAATTTGTTATTTGAATAATTGACGTTGGTAAGTTGATTACATAAGATAAAGTCAGTGAACACACTGTTACAGGACTGATTTTCTCAAATCTTCAACCTCTTCATTTCATTCAGTGAACCTAACCTACCAGGCAGAGGACCCATGAATTTATTGTAGCTTCCGTCATTATCACAACTTGAGGAGCCATTCTTTGCAACACAATAACCCATAGTTTTGGAGAAAATATATCTATCACACAATGTATTCAACCGTTCTCACTGATGGAGCACATCAACTTGAATTAATTGAATGAAGGATCCTTTTGTTAACAAAATATGATTGCGCTTTAAAAAAAAAACCCTTATTATTTTTTTCTGAAGAAAAAGCACTTAACAATTTCAGAACATGATTCCGGGCTAGCTTATTGGGTTGGTCCTAGGGTAGTAGTTAGTTTGGTAAAGGTATTCCTTTCCTGCTTATTCAGTATTTTCAAATTCAAATATGGTACTGTGTGGGCTTTGCTGAGTTGGTCATTAAACCTACCCCTTTCCCATCTTTAATATATTTTACCACTTAAATTTTATAAATTCAAAGATGGTACTGTGTGGGCTTTGCTGAGTTGGTCATTAAACCTACCCCTTTCCCATCTTTAATATATTTTACCACTTAAATTTTATAATCTGCATTACCTATGTTGCCCATAATTGAAGGGCTAAAGGTTAGGTAAAGCTTAAGGTTATAATTAGTATATCACGATACCAACAATATTCTTTTCTTTCATTTATATTTTGTTATTTGAGATAAAAATAAACATTCATTTTCAAAAGAGTTTATTTTTCTTTTTATATATAAGTGTTTGGGAAATACAATTACATGAAAAAAGCTTGATCCCTACAAAGTAGTGATCCTCTTGCATTACAAATATAAATGGATCTTTGGAGTAATTCTAAGAAAAAGTTCCCCATATAAAAGAGAAATTTGGAATAATTTTCTCTAGAGGGAGATAATGAGGATGTATATCATGTAAGAGAATATTGTTTTCTTTTTAATAACAAAAACATTAATAACTAGTTGAATGGTTATATAGAAGTTCACAGTTGTTATACATATTATTTAAAAGACATTTTAAAAATTCAACTAAAAACTCTTTTATGAGAAGTATCATTTCTTTCCAATGGTGATTTTAGAGTATTCGAATTGTGAATAAACATGGTTTTTATTTTCAATTTCAACTCACATCAATTTCTTAATTTAGAATGTTGGGTATAGAAATTTTCCACTTGTTAGCTTTGCGATGATAATCACTTTTGCTTTCTCTTCCTTTATTTATAAATTGTTTTTTAACAAACACACTAAACTTGGTTGTTGCAACATGAAAATAGATCATATAAATGGGTCAAATATTGATCATGTACAAGATGTGGTACATGTTTATTAGTCATTGTTGTTAAGTTTAAGTTATCATTTTTTAAGAAACACACTGAACATGCTTGTTGCAACATGAAAATGGATCATATAAATGGGTCAAATATTGATCATGTACCAGATGCTTAATGGTACATGTTTATTAGTCATTGTTGTTAAGTTTAAGTTGATTTCTTGTTGCAACATGAAAATGGATCATATAAATGGGTACAAATATTGATCATGTACAAGATGCTTAACGATACATGTTTATTAGTCATTGTTATTAAGTTTAAGTTTATTTTAAGATTTATAAAAATAAGTAGGCTACTTATTATTAAATCCATTAGACAATTCAATCCCTCATGATCACTAGCTATTATTCGATTAGACCCCATGGAAAAGATGGATATATCACAAATTTTCCTTGGAAGGAAATTGATTTCAAAACCTTTAAGTCAATTAGATCTTTTGTTTGTTTGTTTGTTTTTTATTTTTATTTTTTCTATAATGAACTTAGAACATTGGATTTGGAATTGTAAAGAAGCAAGGCTTTATTTACCAACTAAAGTTCTCACATTATTTGTAATGCCCCATTGAGAACCTTAGGGATAGGAGTTTCCCATTTGTTTAATCTAACATGAGAACCTTAGGGATGGGAGTTTCCCATTTTCTTACTCTACAATGATAATCACTTTTTATTTTTCTTCCTTTCACTCTCAAATTCTTTTTTTATCAACCCACTATATATACCTACCTTTTGCAACATAAAAATGGATCTTAAGAGCAAAAGCGATCTTAAGAGAGGGCCAAATATTCATCATATACAAGATGACTAAAAGTGCTTGTTTATTCTTGTTGTTGTTAAGGTTTGGTTGATTTTATGTTTTTAAATGAGAAGTGTGTTACTTTTCCTATTTATTTTTCTTCTTAATAAGGTTGTGTTGATTTGAAGTTTTTAAAAGAGAAGTGTGATACTTAAATCAACCCCTAGTGGTGATTATCTCTTATTGTGTTGGCATCTATGCATCTTTATTAAAGAATCGATGGAAGAGAAGAGGATATTATGATTTTTAATATCCTTGATCTAGATAATCTACTCAAGAGAAAAGGATTTCATGATTTTTCCTTGGAAAGGAAGTGATTTCAAAACTTAAAATTTAATACTTAATAATGACTATAGTCTAGTTGGTGAAAAGAGGGAGCAAATATAATTTTCACCATGGTTCAAATCCTAGGAGGTGACATGCTCATGACAATGTTGAGGTTTGTGTGGTTGCATTCTAAAACACTTAATAATGGTTATGGTTTTGTGGGAATAGTGTGAATTCTATGTACTTAGGTAGAAAGGATAACCCCCAACTCATGAACTACTCATGAAATTACTTGTAATATTAAATATAATGCAAATTCAATATAGTAAAAGAAATCCAATCCAAAATAAATTTACATAGAAAAGATAATTAATGAAGCTACCAAACACGCATAATCTTTCTGGCCATTATAATGGAATCTCTCATAGTTTGATTTATTAAACCCAAGGGAAAAATCATGTATAGGTGATCCGTAATTGTTACTTTTCACGTAGTCCATGTATTATGGGAATAAAAAAAATGTGGCCTCCATCAATTTGTTTTGTGGCCTTCTTATTGCACAAAAAAAGGGTGGGAATTTTGTATATTTATTCCAAACACTAAAACTCCTTAGAGGCTGGAGTTGGTGATGGGATTTGTTTTTTTATTGTTTCTCTCTTTTTACACTAAGGGTGTATGGGTGAGGCTTCCACAAATGGATTCAAAAATAGGTGTAGAAAAATTTTAATTCATTTATTATTAGAAGATGATCTCAAACTAAGCAAATTTCCTTTCAATAAAAAATAATCTAGTAAAAAGGTCATATAGCTCTAGCGTATCCAAGAAATCTTATAATTTTATTTAAATCTCATAGAAAGGAAATCATTATGGATTGAAAGTAGTAAGGATTTAACCATGTAAAGAATATCAGTGGTTGATCTTTTGAATAAAAAAACTAATATAGTAAGGAGGTCATATAGGTCCACCCTATCCAAGAAATCTTCTAATTTTATTGAAAACCCATAGAAAGGAAATCAATATGGGTTGAAAGTAGTAAGTATTTTATAATATAAAGATGATCTGTGGTTGGTCTCAACTTAGATACTTTTTTAGAAAAGTGAATAATTTGAAGTATGAAGTAAATAATTTAAAGTGTGAAGTAATATCACCTATGGTTCTATGGAGCTCTTAAGCAAAGTAGAAAGTCACACTAACACGAGTTTATTTGCTCCACTTGAACAAGGTAGGGAAATATAGAAATTTTACAATGATGGGAAAAAGAAAGAGATGAAAGCTTTTTTTGAAAAGCGGAGATAAAGGAAAGAGATGAAAGTTTTTTGCTGAGCTTTCTTTGTTTTATTACAATATCATTATTCATTGTTTCTTATATAGATTTTTAAGTAAGTTTGATGACCTATGTGTTTAAGTAAATTTGATGACCTATGTGTTCTATTTTTGAAGTTCTAATTTTTATTTTTATTTTTGGTTTTGGTGTCAATTGGTTAAATTTGTTAGAAAATTCATTATAATTTTTATTACTTCTATTTTTCCTAAAAATCCAATTCCAAATTTGCTTTCAAAGAACAATAAAATTGTTTTTAATAATTGGTTAAAATCTTTTGCATTACAACATGTTGTATTCATGGATCCAATACAATTGGTGTAACCATGTTCTTGCTATTGAAGTTTAATTTTTCTGAATAATGACAAACCTGTGAAATTTTCTATTACATTAGATATATTAACTTGGTGATAGTTTTGTGGATTAGCCTAGATTTATAGGTAGGTGACTTGGGATTTCATTTTTATAAGTTTCTAAATAAAAGGGGGATCTCGATATTAGCTTTTCGACCTTTCAATGTGCAGTGGAACTTTGATATATGAATGTCCACATAACTTGAAATTCTCACCAATTGTTAACATTATAAGGTAAGTTTCCTAGCTTAGTAAGTTTTTTAGTTTATTAAAATGAGCTTAGTCCTCTAATTAAAATAATCCTTTAAAGTTAAATTTATAATAAAATTAGATACATAAAAAATTATAATGGTATATTTAATAAAATAGATATATCCTTTTAATTTATTTATGTATTTATTTTTTAGTTTGACTTTAATTAGGTTAACCAATAATAAATCACCTCTAGGTCTTTTAATTCTTAGTAAACTTTTATCTTGATTAGTAATTAATACTCTAATGAAAATAGATCTTTAAAATTAAAAAAAATTAAATAAAATTGGATATATTGTAAATTAAAATTAAAGTTTTTTAAATAAAATTGGATATATAATAAATTAAAATGATATAGTAACTAAATATATCCTTTTAATTCAATTATATATTTATATTTGATTTCGTCCTTTGTTTAATTAACTAATAATAATTCACCTTCAATAATTTTTAATTTTAGTAAATCTTTTATCATATTAAATATTTTCTAGGCTTAAAAATATAAATTAGAAACTATAATAGTTTATTTAGATCTTTAACCTCATATGAGTCTCCTTTTCTAGATTAGTTATTCTTTTATAAATGAACCTTATAAACGTAGATTATTAACCTTAATAAAATAAAATTTTATTGAATTAGGATTATAATATATATATAAAATAAATTAATAAATATATAAAAAATATAAACTTTGGTCGGCTCTTTTCTAGAAAGCTTCTTCTACTTATATTAATGGTCTTAGTCTTTTTATCAATTTCTTCATTCAAGAAAGTCCTGAAGATGGATCCCCGTTGGGATTCGAAACGTCGACACTCGTTTTCTAGCAATGTGGATAATCCGGGAAGTTTTTTAAAACATAATAAGGTAGTTTTTTTTTTTTTTGTTATTTTTTATTCTTCTAACTCGTCACTCCTCTAACAAGGATGGGTTCTACCTCCTCCATGGCTCTTCTTTGAAAAAACTTGGACACAACTCAAATCTTGTAGATATTTAAAATGATTTTTTAAAGAAATAAACACGGATTTCACTAATTCGAGCATATATTTTAAATGATATCTTTTGAGAAATAATGGATCATAAATATTTGTATTCAATTTTTTTTGGTTATGTTATTTAGACAGCTGACTATTTAATCTTTGGCTTGTGAAACTCAATCCCAAGTTTAATCATTTTCTTGAGAAACTCTATATCAAGGGAATATAAGGGGGTAATGACATTATCATGAGCCACACCAACTCTTAACATGACTTGATTTCTGCGGTGTGAGTTTCCAACCTATCACTTTCAGCATGAATTGATAGAGTCTATTCTACATAGTGTGTAGGAATTTGTATCCACTTTTTAAACCAACAAATATATATTAATATTTCGATCATGAAATTTTTAAAAGTTTCTAATTTTGGATTTGTTTATTTATTTTTTACATTAGCAATAGTCTATTTTGACTCTCATTCCAATAACTTGCTCATATATATAGCCAAACACATCCTTTATGGTGTTGTTTCAAGAAATCATTTGGTTGAGTATTTTGTCATGGAATTGGGTTTCCTAGATAGTACAATATTTTTTGTAGTTCAATATTCTTGGTTATGACAAGACAATTTTTTTAAGTCTCTCTTCTCCCAATGTTTGATTGTTCTCTAGATTGTGTCTTCATTATTTAGGGTGAAACAATGCAAACTTGGCATCGCTTGCTCCTTCACCACAAGTTGAGGATAAATCTCTCTCATATTTTTTTAGTAAATATGTAGAGATTGATTTATTTACACTGTCATTTTAGCAAAAGTAAAGTCTTATTTGTGGGTAGGTTTCCTCACATCATTTGGTTGAGTATTCTGTTACTGAATTGGGTTGCCTAGATAGTACAAGATTTGTTGTAGTTCAATATTCTTTGTTGCGACAAGACTTATAATTTTTTTAATTCTCCCTTCCCCTAATGTTTGAATGTTCTGGAGATTGTGTCTTCATCATTTAGGGCGAAACAATGCCAACTTGGCATTTCTCCTTTAGTAGAAGTTGAGGATAAATCTCTCTCATATTTTCTAGTAAATATGTAGTCATTGATTTAGTTACACTATCATTTTCGCAACGTTTTATATGTAGGTTTGGCCTTCATAATCATTACTACATAAATGGGTTTTAATACAAAATTTAAGACATTTTTTAAGTAAATCTTCTCAACTTAAGATAAAAAACTTCTAAAGTGTGTTAAATATTGTCTTTAACGTGATGTCTCAAATTATCTCCTTAAAAAATTCAATCTATAAAGACAATATAGGACATAAGTATTATTGTCTCTCAAGTGACAATTCATTTTTGTCTCTCAATAAATTATAATTGAGATTAAAGACATTGTATCGGAATCACTTGTGACCCTGATATAGTGTTGTTGCACCTACAAATTATGCCTGTTCTATGAGAACTACACGCAATTGTTGGAAATGCTTTGATAATGTGCCTAGTTTTTCATTGTTTAGAGAAGGGAAATTTGCTTTGTTAAAGGGAAAATAGAATGCAAAATGTAATGTCGCGCCGCCAACATTAAATGCAACTTTTAGTTATGATGGGTTATAAGGCAATTCCTCATTTTGTATTCGCACTAAGGATTGAAAAATTGCCTTAAGTGTGTGTCTTTCCTCTTCCCTCACCTCCTGTTAATAGCAAATAGATGATTTTATCTGGTCTATACTGTTTTCTTGTTACAACATCATTGGTTATTCTTGCTTGTTCTGTGTTTAATTGTTGCATATAGTTATAATACTCTTTGTTTTCAAGTACATGTGGTTGTTTTACAACTTTGTATGGTCTTATAGATCGTAAAAAAAGTTCTTTGTATGTTGGAAATGTTGCAAATCAATTTGAAAGTCATAGTTTTCGTATTTTTCATCTATAGATTTATCTATTGGTTTACTTTCTGTTTCATTTTATTTTAGACTATCCAGGTTGAATAATTGTTTAGGTTCTGTTTTTATTGCATTGATTGTATCGTCTATGGCACCATATTTATGTGTTGTAACAAATTTGAACTTTTGTTCATTTTCCTTGACAATTTTCTCAAATGCAATATATGTAGATCACTAGTACAAAATCACTAATTAGTTACTAAAAAAATCACTAAAATTTGCATATAAATGACTATTTTTCGGTCGGTGACCAATAGTAGTTAATTTACAGTATCTTATAACGCAACCAATTTTTGGTCATTGTTAGCTTAGTCATTAATTTTTTATCTCAATTTTGTTGTCTAGTTGTATATTTGGTCATTAATTTAGTCACTGATTTAGTCATTGATTTGATCATTAATTTGGTCAATTGATTTAATCATTGATTTAATATTTTATTTCATCATTGATTGTCACAATTAATGACCAAATAAATATACATCAAAATATATTACTGTATGATCACCTGAGAAAACCAATTAATGACCAAACTATTAGTCGTGTTATAAGATACTATAAATTAGCTACTAATAGTCATTTATATGGACATTTTAGTCATCGTTAGACACCAATTAATGATCGAAGAAATATGACTAAATTTTAGTCGTGACTGAAGAAATATGACTAAATTTTAGTCATGTTATAAGATACTATAAATTAGCTACTAATAATCATATATATGCAAAATTTAGTCATTATCTGTAGTCACAAATCAATCATTCGCAATAGTCATTTATCTATTATATAAATGATTAATTCAATAGTTTATACTCATTTTATTTACTTTCATTAATAATAATTATAAATGACTAATTTAGTCGTATATTCATTTTATTTGTGTTCATTGTTAATCAATATAAACTACTAATTTAGTAGTTTTAAATAGATTTTATGTTTATTATTAATCAACATAAATTAGTTTGTATGATTTTAAAATTTTCATATAATGTGCATGTTCATCTAGTATGAAAACACAAAGTCACATATTTTAATTACAATAATAAACAATATCAAGTGAAACTATAAATAATTTCAACCACATAAATTATATTATATGAAATGTTAAAGTATTACAATATGATTTTCTAATTAATATTGGTTAGACTACAATTTACACATGAAATAGTGTTTCAACACTTAAAAATTATTGTTGTGTTTTAAAGGCATTCCAGGTGAATTCACCAACTCTGAAGACTTGATCACTAGTCTTTATATGTGAGTCTTATGTGGTATATTGCCTCTAAGAGTATCACCATACCAGTTCTCCTCTCTCTCTTTTTGCATTTGTCTCTCCAATGTTATTACTCCCCTCTTTTTTCAGTTCATGCTTCTTACCATCAATACTAAGTTCATTCTCTGAAAACAAAAGAGGATACAATGTAGAGTGTAAAACATGAAAGGCAATGAACGCTAAAATATCAATTAAATCAGAATGTAAATAATCTATATAAACTATATCTCAACATCAGCAATGTCAAAGACATTTTTCCCCATACAAGTAAGAAACTCGAACAAATTTTCTTTATTGGGGTGATAATTGCCACTATAATGTGGCTAGATAACCTGTATAAACAAAGAAAATAAAATATCACCATATATCGAAAATAAAACCTTAGTGACTTAGTATTCAAATTTCAAGGAAAGCTTAGGAACAATTATGTCAATTAAGCTATATGCTAAAGAACTCAAGTTATAGATAACTTGTGAAAACAAATAATCTAAGGTGTGATGTTTAATCCTTGCCATTTTATTCACAACAACATTTCATTTTCTAACACATGAACTTAGTCAATTATATAAACAACATGTACTCAAATAAAAACATGAAAGTAGCTTTTCCTGATAGTCATGAAAATATTTTAACACAAAATAGCTATAAGGATTCTAATAAATATAGTGTAATACTAATTTCATCTTCAATCTTTGGTTGTTGTTTAAATCGACATGGTACTAAGTATTTTAAATTTCATAGTTAAAAGACAAAACAAAATCAAAAGAAATGTCCAAAATAGAATCAAACAATGAAGAGAGGATATCATGGAATGGAAATTGCAATTATAAAAAAATTTGTTTACCTGTCCACCGACGTTGTGTTTGGCATTCCTAAAGCATTTGCTTGCCCAAAATAACCATGAGGTGAAATAATAACAACATCAAAAACCATAGGAATTCCTACTAGAAATATTTCCAAAGTCGATGGCTTAGGTGTCTAAGTGATCTCTAACATTGAATGAACCATATCCAAGATGTGATATGCATCGTCTACCCGTCCTTTTTCCAATCACATTTCATGTAACCTGCCCACAACATAGTCAAGTAACAATAAAAAAAAAAGACATTGACATTTGTTTTTATCTTTTATATCTATAAAATTCGAATATGATTTGTTTCATGAACATATTAATTCATATGTAAAGCCTGCTTGACATATGAGAAAGTATCAATCAAATAGGACATGAGAAAAATCGACCTCAATGACATCCTCAAACAATTTCTACAATATCAATATTTTTCCTGTTGGATATCTTGGGTAGAAAAAAGAACATATCTACAAAAGAAAAATGCATATATTGCTTATGGTCAAACTTTTTATATGGTGTATTTTTAAGCGGTTTTTTAAGATGTTCCTTTGCCTTTACCAAAGTGAATTGTAGCTTGGTTAAACTATGTATCCTTTCATTGAGCATCAATTTCTGCAAGATAAATGTCACACATTATTCTTTCCCATTTCTCAACATTCATATGAAAATTGAAAGTCGCATAAAACCAAGAACAAACCGTTTTCTAACCAAAATAAACAAACAAACAGTGTCTAACAAAACTTCATTATAATATTAGAAAATGAAAAGGGAGTGGGTCATTTTTGTTTTTTTACTTTTCCTATTTTCGTTATGAAAGTGCTCGAGCTTCAAGAACCAACAAATGTGAGAGAAGTTGTAAATGTGAAAAAAATTATGTTAACCTAATTTGTAGAAATCTTCAAAATGATGTGAATGATGCCATTTTCGGATGTGGTAAATCTCATAATACGAAATGGCATGTATTCTAATAAATTACTTTGCAATGAATACCATGGGACTCCACGGGTTATAGGTCCTCAATATGTTAATCTTGATGATGAAAGAGATATGGCAACGATAAGTATGGGTGGTCCTAGTTTGTATGGTGGATATCTTCAAACCAAGGTCGTCATCTCAATGAACCTAGGTTTTGACATGGTAAACATTGATCTAGTCTTCACCCCATTTCATTCCATCATACTCTTTGTCAAGACTCAAGAGGACATAATGGTACTTCAGCATAGGGTTTCTTTTGAGGTTATAAATAAAGCTTATCCAAATCAAATGGATTTTTGGGCTCCAAGAGATATGGATAATTTAAATGATAACAATTATATGTTTTTTTCCCAAGATTCAAATGTAGGTATACATTTTGTGGATTTTACTAAAAAATAGAATGAGAGAAATAATCTATGAGGAGAATCTACTAATCATTGTGATTAGGGAAATACTCAGATATAATAAGACAATTTAGGTTCAAATCAAAGATGGTGTTATTTCTTGTAGCTCCTCAGTTGTGTAGTTTTTAAGGTAGGAATTTCAGTTCTTCAAGGGTGGGGTCCTTCAACATAATTGCATCTATCTTGGTCATATCACCCAAAAGAAAAACATAATCAACAAAGAGTAAATATGTCAAGTTTAGGGCAAATAATATTTGCATAGTTGTTAAGCTTATAGTTCTTTTTCACTGTGTTATAACTCCGTTGAGAACACCTACTCTACAGTAAAAAATTGTGGAGGATCCATTAGCCATACCTACCCATGGTATCTTGTAGGCATGATAGAAGAATAGGCTGAGACATTAATTAGAATTGCACATATATTGAGGAAAGACAATTAATTATCTAGTTAACAAATTGCACATTGAACGCTATATGGATGAGTAGCCCTAAACAAAGCAAGTTTTCTCTATCGTATGCCTTGGAAAGACAAACTAACATTGCTTGTAATTATTTTGGTTTCATGTTATAAATTCCTTCTTGGGCAACTCCTATTCCATCATGGATTTGTTACCCAGGAAGGATACAAAATTGTTTTAATGACATGGAATCAGCTTAGTGGATTTTGGCACTATATGACCAAGGAATTTAGGAGCCTTGGGTGCATCAACAGTAACATCCTCCAATGAATATAGTACAGTCTCCAACCTAGAAACATCAAAATTATATATAGTTATAATTCATAATAAAAAATGATCATAAATTGTAGCAGTCCTTAAATAAATTCAAACTTGAATAACAACAAACACAAATTTCACATTACCCTTCAATAAGTTGTCCTTGATTTAGCAAGAAAGGCTCAGACTTGCATAAATGTGTAAGTAGATTCCCCAGAAGATCAATTTCAACATCTTTCATGAAAAAAGAATCTATTATCCAAAGAAAAACCATAGTTGAATGTAACAATGGTGCTTTAAGGTCATCTACACAAAAAGTTGCCTCCTTCAAATCTGTCACACTAGATGGTTGGTCATGAAAAATTAAGAAAAAGTCAGGGAAACTTGTTGACTTCTCTAAAATACGTAATGAAAATGCATGGAAGATTTGCAAAGGAATTCACTTGTAATATTCTTTGATTGACATTTCAACCTCTTTCCCAGGTTGAACCTCAATGAGTTGTGAACTCAAAGTTCTTTGAGAAGAATGTTCTTACAGTTGAAATTCAACATCTGTAGTCTTCCCACCTCTGTCACCTGATGAGTATGAATTCTTAAACTCTCTTATGTCATTATCCAAAACATTTATTTCCTAGACACGTCATTTTTCAAATAAAGGCTTTTATGCAGCATAAGTCCTTGTCAACATTTCATCTCTCGTACCAACTGGCATCCGGTCAGAATTGCAACCTGAAATCGGACCTAGACCTTTTCGTCTATTACTCAGGATGTGAATGGTGGAATATCTACTAGAGCACTCTTAGCATATGGGAGAGGCTGAGCCCTCCCTCTTATTCCCTTACCAAGACCTCCCTTAGGACCAAGAGTCAAGTGGCCATCATCAGAAGATCTGTGCGTTGAAGGGCTTGGCATAGATTGATTTTCAAATTGATCTCTATCCACACTCTGAGCATATTGACTCGTGAATCCACACTCACGTGGTCCCATATGGGGTTGTGCCCTTTTAATCCCACCCATATGTGGAAGTGAACCCGTCTGTGCACCTACCATGTAAGGTGGCATTGCAAGTCCTCTCCCACCATGATCAAGTGGTGTCACAAGTCTCCGACTTGAATGTCCCATATTGGTACCTCGAGAGTGGCCTCCCTATCCATGTAGTTATTGCACATCATCTCGATGCAGTTCCTCTATTTTCCATGGGCCCTCAATTTTCTTCCTTTGTTGCCATCCATTCCTCCTCGGATCAATCAGATCCTTCAACATGAACCTCAGCCTAAAGGGAAGCCCTTGGTTATTGGAAATTTTATTTCATCCTATCAAAGTAAGCATCAATATTTTCCTTGGGCTTTGAATGGTCAATCAGATGACCAATAATGCTCATCAGTTTGCACAAAGCTTCAACATTTTCCTCCTCTGGATGTTGAAATTCACCAATTAATTTTTTGATGCATGCATGCGTAATTCTTTCGGTCAACATACTTTCTTTATAAAGCTCACCAATAAACCTTATATTTCCTAGCATTCGTCGTCATGTTGCAGCCTTCTTCTCTCGTCTTTCTTCTGTTGAAAGGATTTTTTCACCATGCTCTTCTACTTTCTCAGCCTTCGCCTCTTCTCTTTCATATTTTTCAAATTCTTCCTGAAATTTGTTCAAAATAACTCGCTTGAAAACAACCTTCTCATTATCTTCATAAAATTCTGGTATTCCTGCAGCAAGTTGAAAACTGAATTTTCCATACTTTTCAAAAAAATCGAGCTCCATCAAGGGTTTGTTAAATATTTGAATATTATACCATGAATACATGTTACAGAGTCAATGTTCACTTCTTTGACCTGTTCAAAAAGTTTCTCAAAGTTTTGGGAGTTAATTTATTAAGGAGGGATTTAATTTGTCTTTGTTTCAATTGATCATCATCATAAACCTTGCCCACTTCATATCGGTTCTCTGATATATGAATTGTGGGCAGAGAAGGTTGTGGAGGAGGAATCAAACCCTTCTGCGAACTAGAAGCACACTGCCACCTATCAGCATCAGAATTATTTCTCACTAGTCCAACTTGTGGAAGTGGTGCTTGCACATAAGGCCCTCCAGGAAGGATGACATTCATACCGATTTTTGTTGCACAGGTGTTTCTTGCAAAGCCAATATTATAGCCTTGGCCAGGTCGAAACACAATAGAGGAACCACTAAGATCCGCATCCATTCGCATATCGCAGCCATCAACAAAAGCTTCCATCGGCTTGGCCCATCTATCATCATCCAAACTAGCCATATTTCTCCCACGAAATTCAAGTAGATAATTCCCACTCAGTTGCATGTCAAGTCCTCTGGCAATGCTTGTTAATGCATCAACCTCTCCTACATGTCTTGCAAGTTCTTGGTAATTTCCAAGTAATTTAATAATGTCTGGAAAAATTTCAAAATGATTTGGTAGATCTTTGCACTGATATTTGATTGTCAACAGAAACTCTCCTGAGTAATTTTTGTCTCTTGAACATTCAATAAATAAAATAGCTACTTGATTCATAGGAGTTGAAAGCTCGACTGCATCTTCCTAGTCATCCACTTCTTTCAGGACTTGCTTCTCAGGGTCTTTCGAAGAAGCCTTACTCTTGACATCATCAGTTACTATTTTGGATGGTTCTGGAATGTTCACATCTCCCTCCTTCTCCTCTTGAACCTTATAAGCATTATATAAATCCCAGAGGGAGCTAAAACATTTTCCTTACTAGAAAAATCCTTCTTTTTCTTCTTCTTGTTGACAACTACTACCTTGGTAGCATCACCAATATTTGCAACACTATTCTTCGCATAAACATTGGAAGAACTGTTATTCTCCTTTTCTACCAATCTAGCTACTAAATCCTACTTTCCTTCACTTTCAACAGGAAAAGATGACACCTGAAGTTAAGCAGACATTTCACAAATATCACTATTAGTGGTGGATACTTGACCCTTGCCTTGTGTGCCAATTGCCTTCACATTAGCAGTTGAACCTTCCTCAAGCACTTTAGCACTATCATGGTTAACCCTACCTTTGTTTCTATATCCATAAGATTGTTTGCAGTCAAAAACTTTGTTACTAGACAGAAAACTAGAGTTTCCCTCCAAAATAGCCATATCAACTTTAGGGAGGATTGTTGTAGCTTCTGATTGTAATTCCCATTCAGACACCTTACATTTATTTGTTGTTGACTACTCAGATACAAATAACACTTCACCATTTTTCTCTTTGAGCAGATTTTGATCAAAAACTACTTTTTCATTGTCATGTGTAGCCAGTTGAGATGCCAACCTACTCTCATGCATTCCATTGATTTTTCTCTCCCCAGCGTGCAAACTAGCTTTTTCTTTTCCAATGACAGAATTGGAAAAATAAGCCAGCTCTTTGTTTATGTCAGCGTCGGGTGAACTTGAAAACTCAGATGGGGAATCAGAAACCACAACAGTCCCATGCTCACGATGTAGAAAATTTCCAAGATCTTTCTTCTCTCCAATTACAAAGTTAGCAAAATTATTGTTGCAGCTTTTTCTAGCAGTATCGCTTGTTGATTCAGATTGTTTATTCTTCACATTTCTAAGTTTTGAATATGATTTAATGTCATCCTCACTACATGTTGGGCTATTCAATGTTCCTACAAGAACATTATTGTTATCAAACTTCATATCTTCTGCTGCTTTCTTTACTACTCCAACATCCTTTGTAGAAAACTCTATAACTAGCCCAAAAGTTTATGTTTTTCCTTCATATCCCTCACGAGAGCTTCCCAAAGATGAAGACATATCAGCAATGACTAATTCACTCACATATTATGAATCTTGTAAAGGTTCCAATGTTCCCTTGGAAATATCCCTTTCGATGATCTCATCTACAAATGATAAAATCCTGATATCCTTAACGAGGGAGTGTCCACAAAATTAACCATGTTTCCTGATGACTTCTTTGGCAATAGTATCGTTTCGAATTTAGTGGGATTGCTAAATGAACCACAAGGATGGGTTGTAGAATCAGGATCTGAGAGTGAATAATGCATAATTGTTTCTATAGGTAGGTCAGAATTAGCCCCTCCATCAACAACTTTAATTGTCTTCTGTAGGGTTGTCATTAAAGGAGTTATTGAGGTAGATGATGAGGTCTCACTCAAAATTAACTCCTCCACCTGCTTGTGAGAACCGCTAAGTTTAGAATCCTTTGCAACCACCTCTCCTTTTGAGTCCCTTTCCATATTTGAAGAGCTTCCTACCAATAACACATGTTGTTGCATTTGCTGGTTTTTAGGCTTGTGCTTAGATTTTGTCGTCTTATTTGAACATTCATTTGTTGAAAGACCTGCTTGTTTTTTAGATATGTTTTTCTTCTTTTCACTAGTATGATGATCTAATCTAGACTCGAGTGCAGAAACTACAGAACAATTTGAAACAGTACCATCATAGAGATCACATGTTGTCACAGCAGGCGGTTCACTAGTGACAGTTTAACTCCATCTGCTTTATTTATAGTCAATACATAAGATGGAGGACTGATGGAAAACTATAAACTACAATTATCTTCATTGTTGACAAATGCAACTGCAAGAGAAATTGATTATTTCCCAAGAGATTTTGGCAAGGAGTTTGTCTTTCCATCCAGAACTTGAATTGGAGCCATAGTGGTTTTTGAAGCCTGTGGGAATGGTTTCAATATATCCAACATCTCGCCAGAATGGATTGTAGCTAGTTTATTTTGTCTCGTTAATGGGTGTGAATCATTTGATATGTATGTTTTTGTCTGTAAAGGATGATGAAAAGTAGATGAAATGTTACCATATGACCCAGCTAGCATCGATGAGTAGAAATTCATTGGGCATGAACCAATTAAAGAAACATAACCTAAAAGTGGAGGTTCGTATGTAGGCGGTTGCACTGCTAATGGAGGAATGGAATCTTTAATTGATGACACAACATCAAAGATCAAAGCAATGAAATAAAATCATTGTGGAAAGAAATATGCAAAACTTGCTCATTTTTTTCATATCAAATATGCTCCAAGTATGGGCACAAACATGAGAGTTGAGTTTTCAACTCTCTATGCTCTTGTAAATGTGGTCAACCAAAAATATGTCAAAAAACTAAATATTTTGGGGGATTCAAAACTTGTTGTGGATTGAGCCTACGACAAAGTCAGCATAGTGGCCCCTCATTTGCTCACATTTTGCAAGGTGTCAAGCAAGTCTACAACAAGTTGGATTGGTTCTCTTGTGGCCATATATACCATGAACTCAATACCCTAGCAAACAAGCTCTCTAACTTATTCCACAAGTGCTAGAATACCAAGAGGTATACGAATAATAATTTTGGGGGTTTTTGCCTTCGATATCTAGATTTTTTCCTCACTTATTACTATATTCTGTGATTATATATGTAAACGATCTAATGATATTATCTGAAAAGTGATAGAGATTTTTTTGGCTTTTAAAAGCTTGTACAATATATAATTGGAACAAACTTTTATTACTAGAAATCAATCAATTACTTCTACATACCACTAAAAGTGGCCAAAGCTCTATAACCTTTGATCACCTTGAACATCGAGCACACTGAGAACCTCGACAATGGGGTTCTAATAACGTCGCCAAAGATCCAAAATTGACAAAGCACAATTTAATGAGTATTGATTAGTCAAAATTACCATGTGGATCAACTACTCAGGTCGAAATGATGGTATATTGGATTAGGTGTGGGTTGCACTTGCATTTGAAAGAGTGAACACAACATGGATATAGAACATTGACTACACTAGGAACCTCGACAATGGGCTTCTAATAACATGGCCAAAAGTCCAAAATTGACAAAGTACAATTTAATGAGCATTGATTAGTCAAAAGTACAATGTGGATCAACGACTCGTGTCGAAATGATGGTATATTGGACTAGGTTAGGGTTGCAATGACATTGGAAAGAGTGAACACAACGTGAATAACGAGTCACTTGGAGAAGGAATACACAGAATCACAGTCTTGGTTGCACATATAGGGATGGTCAAACAAGCAAGTGGAAGCATTTGCGACACCATAAAAATTGGCAACTCATTTTTTCTAAGAGACATCCAAAAGAGTCATCCAAAAACACTTTTTTTTATAGGGAAAATGCATAAAATTGTCCTTTTGGAAAATGCAACTTTCACATTAGGGAAAATTTTCCATCTACGTTTCCTACAGAGATATATAGAGAAATGTTTCGTCAATTGTCCCAAAAAATGGGAAAAATAAAAAAACCCTTTTGGGAAAATGCATTTCTCTCTATGTTTCACCGCATTTCCTAAAATATATACGTGGAAAAAAATTTCTTGGAGCATCCTACAAGAAACAGACACCTTGGGAACATGGGAAACATGATGGTGTTGCCTCCCACCTTAAGGGACACATCCCCGTAGAACAACGGTTTTTTCATTCATATAGTGGCATTTCTGAGTCATCATTGCTCATTTGTTAATGAATACAAAGTTTATCATATACTGCTATGTTGAATGGTAAGCATGTGTCAAATCCCTATAAAAAGAAGAGCTACTTCAGATAGAATCAAGGCCAAGGCCTGGAAATTGGGACTAAACTTTCATAGTTACAATATAAGCATGTGAACAACAGAACAATGGAAATTCATTATAATACAGAGACCTTACAAAACCATATTTTTTTTATGATTAGAGAAGCTTTCGTATTTCACTTGCACTAAGCATAGCATATATTGTCATCTATCAGTAAGGCACATCTATAAGACCTCATTTATAGATACTTCCAAAAGTCTGCCTTGGAAAGATTATTTTTATTTTAACAATCAAAGAACTTCTATAACAATTATTATTGACTAGTGTAAAAGCATAGCTCCGAAAGAATGGAAAGGTGCCGTGGGCTATATCTAACATGCATAAATCAAGAACTAAATAAGTAGGAAGTGATGTTAGCCAAAATCATGGTGTAAACTGACCAGTATTAAACTTTTTCCATTTCATACTGTCACACTAGTTTGTTTGTAGCAAAAAATTGGTACTGCTGAAGGTATAACTACGGAAATGTAAAAGAAAATATGCACGGTGCAAAATTTTCAGTTTGAACAATAGATATGAAATTAAAACACATTTTGGATAAGAAGTAAATACTTGTTCAAATGCTGAGAAAAATTACAGAAACTGCAATGCTAATCCAACATAATTTGACGAAAATTCTATGCCTGCAATCAACTGCATTGGATTCCCTTGAGGAAAAATTATTTCATCCATCTCTTTCTTGTCTTTACATTTCTTCTTCTTCAAATTCATTTTTATTTAGCGACCTCTAACTGAAAATCAGATACATAAATAGATCGATCATTAATCCCCTTGATAACATCTTTCTCTCTAGGTTTCTATATTGTCTGATTTTCTTTTGTTTGTTTGCTTCACATCGACCTTTAGAACATGTTCACTTGTTGTTGCCATTAGATTTCCAACTTTACAATTAATTTCAAAGGAATGAATTGTGTTTGATTTTGGGTTTATTTTAGCCCCTTTTTTCCCCTCGAGAGGCCCTGTGCTTTCACAAAAAGGTGGAAAATTTTGTGCGTATTTACTTGAAGTCATAACCTTCTCTTCAATGTTCGTTTTCATTTTTTGTAATGCAAGGGGATTCTATTGTATCTGACTTTGTCTCTTTGTCATTTACAATGTTACCTGCCAACTTCCCCTCTTCAAAAAGACCCTTTATTGGAAGATATATCTCAGCCTTGACCTTGCTTTTTCTCTTGGAATTACTTTTGGTATTTATTGATTATCCATTCAGAGCATGTGTATCAGATATCCTCTTCCCATCATTGTCAATATTACAATCTAGATTTCCCTCATTCAAATTGAGCTCCAGTTTTACCATATTAATTCTCTTATAATTCTTCCCCACCCTCAAAACTGGAACAAACTCTCTATTTGAATCAATACCTTTGTCACATATGGTTTTAGAGCTAGTACTTAAGTTTTTTTGCCATTTTACGCTATGAAACAACTCTTGGAAAAGCAGAGGATTCATCTAATGGGTTTTGCAACTTGCGAAATTTTGAAGGAGTGGAAGACTTCACCAATGACTTTTCAGATTTCCCAGCCTTTGATGGAGACACTAGAGTTGAACTATTTTGCTCCTTTAGAGGAGAACTTTCAGTTGCTTCTACAGAAGCCATGGAACTCTGAACAAGATTAAATTTCTTGACAAGGTCTTTCACATCGACATTTCCAGAACACATGCTTCAATTTCTTGACAAGGTCTTTCACATTGAAATTTCCAGAACGAATAGATTCCAAGAGATTTTTTATTATGGAAACATTCAAAGAATTGACATGTTCATGTGTTAGGACAGAAGAAACTATCCTAAATAAAACACGTGTGCGATGAGAGGACAGAAACTAAGCAATAGCATTATAATGGACGAGTTTATGGATGTAAACCACTGCGAAGCAGGTGGTATAGTAAACTAACCTATTAAGAAAACACTCAAGGAAAAAATTATGTGTGCATGATTTCTTTCCAATGACATTCTTGCAAGACTCCATGAATTCTAGAGTCTTTTGCCAACACTACTACAATCTCAAGTGATGTGATCGAAATTAAAAATCCTTGTGAACGTGCTTCTTCCGTCTGGAATTTGTTCTTATTTCTACAATATGGATAGATACATGCATCTACAATATATTGGCGAGATTTTTTGCAATAATTCTACTTCAAATTGTTATCATGATTTGGGTGGAAGAAATGAAGTGTAAGATATTTGGATTGTCTCTTTTTGTGTGTGCTTGTTAAATTTGGTTGGCAAGGATAATTTTTCCTCAACTTTGTAGATATTATTTTTTAGAATTGAGTTGATTTTCCCACCCAAAACATTTTGGAAATATAAAACCACAAAATTAATATCAATCCTTTCATTCTACCGCAGGTTGCACCATAGGAGGAGCTGCGTTGCTTGCGATACTATCCCTAATTTATTATCATCTGAAGAACATAAAACCTCCTCCTGACGGGGTTGTTCCTAGACATTTTCTTGGACGTGAGATGGGTGATTTGCCTATATTCTCTTACGAAGCACTTCATTAGTCTACAAATTTCTTCCACGACGAGAATGGACTTGCCGTTGGAGGGTTCGGGTCGGTGTATAGCGGTAAACTTTGCGACAAACGAATTGTTGCCGTAAAGATAATATATCAAGATAACTCTAAGAGGCTCGAGCAGTTCGTCAATGAGGTGAATATATTTTCGACGTTCAATCATGCACATGTCGTTTGACTTTATGGTTGTACCCCTGCAGACACTCTAGTGTTGCTGCTTGTATATGAGTTTGTCCCAAATGGAACCCTCGCCAATCATCTTCATGGCGATCGCAACAACCCCACGGGATCCCCACATATCAGTGAAGAATGCATATAAACACACAGAGAGAAAGATCCCCAAACACAGTTGGTGGTAAGTCTTTCCATTTTCAGAATCATAAATTTTTCCTCCAAAAACACGCACTCCTCGAGACTTTGTTTTCTTCTAAGCTGAAACTTTCTTTTTGGAATCGCCTGCTCGGGAAGAAGACATGTTCTCTTTGTTGTCTACCTATAAGTCCTTATTGGGATCAAACCTCAAACCCTTTGAGTTGGCCTTTTCTTCTCTTAAGTGATGATTCTTGTTTTTGGAAGAGCTTCTTGGGGAAGACAGTTTTGCTGTTGTTGCCGTATGTTTGCTAAAGTCCAAAGATTCCTAACTCTTAGACTATAAATAAAAAGTTTCTCAAATCCATTATTTCTCAACATACAACAACATTATTAAGCTATAGATTTCAGAAATTAAAACTTTATTTCTCAAGTCCAGAGATTCCTAACTCTTAGACTCTAAATAAAAATTAAAACTTATTTCTCAAGCATAGGATACACTAATTTATTAGATTTTACTTGAGAAATGACCCCATGGCTAGTCTTGCTATCTTCGTTATTAAACACATGCATGGTGAAACACACACACAAGAGAAAGATGAGCATTTTATTGCCTTTCCATTAACCATATATGTCTATTTATAATACAATGGGGTGACTCTTGGATTCCACATTCCAAGGACACTTGGACTCCATTTGTGACTGCTCACCTTCGACACCTACCCATAGAGGATTAGGTATCCAACATTCGCCCCCTTAATCCGAAGTGGTATGTGTGAGTCCAAGAAGAGTTGTAATACAAATTTGCAAAGTATGCATGGCAGCACTTAGGTTGAATCAACTCTTTGAAATGTAGGCATAAAGAGGTGGTTTAAGGATGGCCACCAACACTGGAACGCAACGCTTATTGCAGTTCCCGAAACTCTTCCAAATATGGCAAGAATTCGAGGTCTTCTACTAGAGGAAGTGTCCCTCATATTTGAAGAGGGAGACTTTCAACCTAGAAGAAGGGAGGTCTACAACCTGTGATGGTTTAAGGATGACCACCAACTCTGGAATGCTTAGTGCATTTCCCAAAACTCTACCAACTCTGGCAAGAAGCTGAAGTATTCTGCTAGAGGAAGTGTTCCAAATTCTTTGAAGAGGAAGAATATGAACCTCACATAGATGGTTTAAGGCTATCCACCAACTAAAGGAATGCTCATGGGCATCCGTGTCTCTGGCTACATCTCTGAATCTGGAATGACAAGTTGTGGCTTAGGCTCACTTGAACTGCTGTGTCTCTGGCTACAACTCTGAATCTAGAATCACAGGTTGTGGCTCAGGCTCGCTCGAGCTGCTATGTCTCTAGCTACAACTCTAAATCTGGAATGACAGGTTGTGGCTAAGGCTCACTTGATGTGGCTTTGAAACTTGTAGATGGCCACCATTTTCCCCCCTGTCAGGTACAAGGTGAGATGATGGAAAAAACACGACTGCAAGATTGTTCAATATTCGAGAACAAGTTCCGACATGAAACTTAAATATCTTCTTGGCTGTTGATGCCCATTGCCAAGAAGCGATCCATCCAAGATGAATCTTTGTTCTTGTAGGAGGCTTGTTTTTGAAGCATCTGTGTGAAGAATGGGTGTGACGACCACAGTGCTTGCATGGGTGAAGATCGAAACAGTGATCTTTCATATGGCCAACGCGATCACAGTGTTGGAATTTCTCAATCGGTTGTTGCTGCTTTGGAAGAGGAGAAGGATCTGGAACAGTTGTAGGTGCGCTATCATGAAGAAATTCGGCACTATGAAATTTGATAGGCTTGGATTAGTCTGGAATATGAAAGGACAACTCATCATATCTAAGACCTGTTTTGTGTTTGTTATGGACAAGCTCTTCCCAAGGTCTAATGATGGGCTTGGGAGGTGTAGGCTGGATGTTTGCTTCTGCGTGCAAATCTGGTCTTATACTGGGCATTGAATGGGAATCAACTGCAACATTATATTCTTGTTGTTGATGGGAGTTTGTTTCAATGTTCTGAACAGAAATAAGTTCAGAATGATGACTTCGTTGCTGTAATTCTTCTTGTTGAAGCTGAGTCTCCAATTGCAAAAATTCAATCTTTTCTTGTGCATTTTGCAGAGAGACCTTAATATTAAACAAAGTGTCCCTATTGATTTTAACTGTGTCTCCACTAGCAGATAAGACTAGAGTGCTTAATAACTCTAATAATCCATGAATTTTATCCATAATAAAAAACGATCACAACTATGAACTTGGAGAGAAGAAACAACACCTACTAACAATACACTGTCACTACACAATATTTTGTAAATGTGCAGCAAACAAGCAGTGAGCAATAACCCTTTAAGGTGAAAAAATACTAATGATTTCTCTCCTCCAAAAAGAACTGTTTTATACCAACAACAAATCTATTTTATCCATATGATGAGGTTTTAATCAACACATAATATAATGAGATGAACAGAGCACTACAATCAATGGATTTTAATGCACCTCCTTAAATGACACTTCCATCATTTCCATGATCTAATCACCATGACTTCTCATGGCTTCAGTTTTGTGGTCTTCTTCAGTTTTGTAAAATTAAATTGTTTTTCTTGAATTATTTGATGATATATCAAACGTAAAAGGAATTTCCTCCCATGTCCATGTTGCTTCTTCGATTGTTTGATCACCCGTGGGAGGGCTGCTACTGTGAGTTGTCGTGACAGAAGCTTTGTAGTCGTCTTAGGAGGAACCTCTAAATAAAGCCACATAGGAATTTCCGCAAAAATAGTTCAATTTGAACTCTCAAGGTTTGGCTTCTCAAGTTAAGACAATGGCCTATGGATTCTATGACGGGGCAGAACAATACTTGTTCTCCTGTTCTTCTTCATCCAGCCTCGATGGAAGAAAGCAGAACAAACCCACATAAAACAAAATGTTGTGCTCAAAATGCAAAGACAAGGAAACTCGAGTGAAGACCAACTAGAGGGAATCAGTATGTGGGGCTTGCCTTCACGCCAATATCTTAGCCGAGTTCAAGGGGTCAGTCAATTCCCATGGCATGATCTTATAAACTTATAAAGTACTCGTGGCGTTTTCTGGAGGACCAACTTCCAGGTTTGCTTTAGAATTCATAAAATAAAGTCAGCACAGAGAGATTCAGATGGAGGTAGAGACAATCTTCTACATGTATTCCATGTTGGAGTCACTTTATCTTCTTTATCAAAACCAACGCCTCCTGCCTCATCCGCTTCAAATCTTCTAGTGGCTGCAGATTATAAATCACCACTGGAACAGAAAAATAAATAACCAGCTACCAATTATCAGATCCCAATGTGGGGAAACACATCTACTTCACTCACATGGTCCACGATGCTTTTGCTGCGGTGTGGAGGTGGAAGGTAGGTGAGAGTGAGGCCACGGGGGTGGAAGTTACACTGTGGAGGACTTGATGTCTAGAAGAGTTAGTAAAGCTTCAATTAAAATTTAATGAGAACGTTTTGGATGCAACAAAAAGCTTTGAGAAGCTAATAACTGACAAAAAGGATATTGAGGGATTGCCACTGATTTCTCTCGGTGTCGCTGCTCAAACAACAACATCTAAGGGTTATGAAGGTGAAACAACAAAGAATGGGCTATGGATTATTACATTAGATATTCCAAGCTACTGGCCATTTTTACGGCATGCACGTAATCGTAGTGTTCGCGAGGAGCTCTATTATGCTCATGCTACTCGTGCCTCTACTGGAAAGTTAGATAACATTCCAGTTAATGATCAGATTTTGAGACTTCGATTAGAGAAAGCTAAACTTCTCATAGGGTTATCGGAGGTGATGAGGCGACGGAGTGGTGAGGGGAGGTTGACGAAACCAGAAGGCAGAGTGAGCGATAGCGAGAGGGAGTGAACACAGAGCAGAGGGAGTGTTATGAAAATGGAGTTCTGACAGATAGTAAAGGGAGCGTTAGAATCCTTACAAGGCGTACAAAATATGTAACCACTGAATATACTGTCAATGGGGAAAGCTCAGGTGGGGAGCATTAAAAACTAGTGCAGATCTATCAATGTGCAGAAATACTGAATAGAGGCAGAGCTGCAATGCTTAAAAATAAAAACTAGGGCTTGCAGGTTTACACAGGCCACAAAAGCAAGTGGCTCAGACTTGAGCAACGCAGGAGATCGCCCGCTCTGATACCATGTTAAACACACACATCGTGAAACACACACACAAGAGAAAGATAAGCATTTTATTGCCTTTCCATTAACCATAGATGTCTATTTATAGTACAATGGGGTGACTCTTCGATATCACATTCCAAGGTCACTTGGACTCCATTTGTGATTGTTCACCTTCCACACCTACCCATAGAGGATTATGTGTCCAAACTTTGTCTATGAGGCGATCGTGCGAATCCTTGCCATTAATTGCCAACACTTTACCCTCATCATTTGGTTTGTTTCAATTTATCAAATGAGAGTAACGAGTGGCAAGAGCTTCCACAATAAGTACACATAGGGCCCTCAACGTGGTTGCAGGACTAGGGAATGGGAAATTGTGCCAAGATGAGATTTCAGGAGGATATTTAAAGGAATCGGATATGATGTTATCTAGTAATACTTGATTTTATACTCCCAGATGCGGGTGATAGATGCTTAGCGATGGTGCCACTTGGATGCTAGGTGGCAGGGCACCTGTCCACCCCATGCGCCTACACATGGCCGCTCAAAGTGTTTTTTTTGTTTAAATTAGGCTACTTCTATTATATCATACTGGTCAAAAAGTTACATTTCTCGTCCTCCGAAGTTGGAAGGCTAGTTCCAGAGGGAAGTTTAATAAGCAAAAACTTAAAAAAGGGACTACCCTAGATGGGGAAACCAGCCCGAGAGAAGAGTTGATAATGAGCTGCCCATAGCGGGAAACTAGTTTGACAAATTATAAGTTTAGGACAAAACTATAACATTGGATATAACCAGAATAATAGAAATCTAGAAATAGCCAAAAGATAACTAGAAAAAGAGACGAGCGCCCAACAATTAACCTGATGGATAGCTGTCATTATTTTCTAGAGGGAGGGGTGGTTCTTCCACAATCTTAAATGCATAGTCTGACTCATCCTCCTCCTTCTTGGACACGTGGGCCGTTGACGGAGGCATAAAAATCACTTGGGTGTATGACGAAATGGAGGAGGTCGCATAAGTTTTGGCAACCACATCCATTCCTTCCTCTTCTGAGCTTGAACCTACATCGCTACTTGAAATGCTTTTCCCCGGCAAGGCCTTCATTTTGCATGGAGAGAAGGCTGGAGTAGACGGAATGGTGGATTTACGAGGTCTTTCTCAAGGGTGAAGGCCGAAGGCAAAGGGTTTAGAAGGAGAGCTCAGAAGATGGAGGGACAGATGGGCAGTAAGATTAACGGGCTGGAGGATGTTTGGCTCTTCCCAATCCACAGATAAACTCACCACCCTGCACACAGAGGCCAAGGTGGGAGGGCTGAAGGGGAGGCCCCACCCTCTTGATCTGCAACATCTCTTGTTGTCTTCTAGGCATGGCAGAGGCAAGGGACTGAGAGGAAATCTGAGGAGAAGGAGCATCCTCTAGAGCAAACGGGGTGCCAAATCTCAAGGAGAGGCGACCATGGGGAAGAGGAACAGAACAATGGAGCCAAGGCATGGCGAAAACACTAGAAGCATCTGCGTAGAGCTGAAGGGTGAGGTGAATGGCGGAAGCAGTAGGGGTGGCCGATTTAAGGGCCATGGGAGGCGGCCAAGGCATGACAGACAAAGTAAATGTGTAGCATTTAGAGATAAATGCAGAGGATGTCGATGGGAGACTAGCGGGGGCGGCGAGTAAATGCCCCATGCTGCAGCATTTAAAATACTTTGGGCGGCCATGTGCATGTGCATGGGGTGGACAGGTGCCCTGCCACTTAGCACCCAAGTGGCGTCCTCTCTCTCATTTATCACCTGCATACGAGAAGTCGTCCAAGGTGTTTTAAATGTCAGAGCATGGGGCATTTACTTGCCACCCCCGGTAGCCTCCCATCAACTTCCTCTGCATTAATCCGCGTCTGTTGCACATTTACTTCGTTCGTCCTGCCTTGGATGCCTCCCATCACCCTTAAACTTTCCACCCTTGCTCATCCTTTCGCCATTCGCCTCTCCCTTCGGCTCTGTGCAGATGCACCAGGTGTCTTCGCAACGCTTTGGATCCTCTGGTCTATTCCCTATCCCTCTGTTAGCCTTTCCTTGGATTACGGTACCTCAGTTGCTCCAGAGGACTCTCCTTCTTGTCATCTTTCCTCTCAGTCCCACTCCTCCACCATGCCCAGAAGACATTGAATGAGATGCCGCAGGGGAGGGGGCGTGGTCTTCATTTCAGGCCTCCCACCTCGACTTCTACGGGTAGGACGGTGAATTTTTCTATGGATTAGGTGTCCCACCATTTCGTCTACTCCTGCCTTTTCTCCCCACAAAATGAAGACCTTGTCGGTGCAAAGCAATTCAAGCAGTGAAGCAGGTTCGAGCTCAGACAAGGATGGAATCAGTGTGGACGCTGACACTCTTGCGGCCTCTTCCATTTCACCTGGTGCTCAAGTGCTTCTTCTCCCTCCGTTGACAGCCCACACGTCCAAGAAGGAGGAGGACGAGTCAGATTATGCATGCGGGATTGTGGAAGAGCCATTTGTCCCTATATAAAAGAATGATAGATCTCCATCAACTTAATTGTTGGGTGCTCATCTCTTTCTATGTTCATCCTTTTGTTATTTCAGGGTTTTTAGTGTTATGATTCTGTCAAGTTTTCTGGTTTTTTTCTAAAATTATGCATTTAAATTGGTTTCTTCGTGGTTTTTATGAAGTGTTTTTGAATATAAAAAAAATCATGTGTCTTAGAGTTATGTCTTTTAGGTGAAAACATGGAGTTTCATAAGATATTTTCCCTTTCATAGGGACTTACAAAATCTTATAGCAATTGGCAATTGATTTCTTAGTCTACAATGGATTGAAATGGCTAAATATGGTTGATTCTTAGATATCACTTTTCCTCAAAAAATTGAAAACAATGTGTTATAGGATGAATTCTTATAACTTCCTTATTGTCTATTTCTTATAGTAAATGCACACAAATTTCATTGAATTACAAAATCTTACAACAATTTATTTCCTTGTGTACAATGGATTGAAATGGCTATATATGGTTGATTCATGTGTACATAAGAGTTTGTTTGATTCTTAGATATCACTTTTCCTCAAATAATTGAAAACAATGTGTTATAGGACGGATTCTTATAGCTTCCTTATTGTCTATTTCCTATAGTAGATGCACACAAATTTTCTTCTACCTTTTTATAAAAGTGAAAAAAGATTGATTCCTTATAAGTTGATATAATACATTGGATACCTTTGATAGTGGTTGGAAAAATGAATACTGGAAATACATATGAAGTGAAATTGAATGGTATTCTATGAAAAAGGTGAAATGCATGTTGACTATAGTTTATCTTTTATGCATTTGGAGGCATGATGTTAATATAAATGATTGATAGAAAGACCCTTGGCTTCTTACCATAATGCTACTATAGTTTTTCCATTATATTCATATTTATGTTTATGCTAACTATTTTTTATTAATGTACCTAAAATTACACTTTTCATCATGCTTCCTCTCCTAATGTTGTCATTTACTTTTCTATTCTTGTAAAATGTTAAAAGTGGAGTCTTTTATGATGTAATGGATATTACTAATCTAGATTATGTACAGTGATAGTGTGTAGGTTGATGTTCAAGTTGTAAAATTCTTGTACATATCAAGGGTGAATCATAGTACAAGCCAAAAATGACATTACTATATTATTAGACAATTTGTTAGGTGCTAAATCATACTTCTTATGAAGGACATAACTAATGCAAGTTGAAAATTCATTTTTAATGTTCTTAGCCTATTTATAGATTTCAAAGTAAAAGGTTTCTAGATGTGATTTCTCCCATAAACTTTAAGGAAAACTAAACTTTAAAACAAACCATGTACATGTAATTTCTCCCACAAACTCATCATGGTGTGACTTTGACATAACTTCAACAACTACTACCACTAGTTGTTTTACTAAGTGCATAAGCAAACCATGTACATGTCATTTCTCCCACAAACTCATCAAGATGTGATTTTTGACATAACTTCATCAACCATTACAACTAGTTGTTTTAATAAGTCCATAAAATAAATTTGAAACTTTTTTAATTCAAACTTTAAGACAAATTATGTACATGTCATTTTTCCCATAAACTTTAAGGAAAATGTTAAGGATAACCATGTACATACATCTCATTTTTCCCATTTCTCCCATAAACTCAAGGAAAATTTTAAGGATAACCATGTACATGTCATTTCTCCGATTAAATTTAAGGGATTTGCTTCTGTTTTTGAAACCATGTACATGTCATTTCTACGTCATTTCTCCCATAAACTTTAAAGCAAATCATGTACATACATGTCATTTCTCCCATAAACTCAACGGAAAATTTAAGGATTACCATGTACATGTCATTTATCGGATAAAATTTAAGGCATTTGCTAGTGTTTTTGGAACCATGTACATGTCGTTTCTCCCATAAAATTTAAGGCAAACTTAAATTTAAGGCATTTGCTAGTGTTTTTGAAACCATGTACATTTCATTTCTATGTCATTTCTCTCATAAATTATAAGACAAACTTTAAGGCAAACCATGTACACGTGTCATTTCTCCCATAAACTTTAAAGAAACCTTTAATTCATGTCAGTTCTATTTCCATTTCTCTCATAACCTATAAGGCAAACTTTAAGGCAAACCATTTACATTTCACTTCTCCCTTAACTTCCAGGCAAGACGAACTTTAAGGCATGTTATTTCTAGATGTGATTTCTCCCATAAACTTAAAGGAAAACCACGTACATGTGTCATTTTTCCCATAAAATTTAAGGCATTTGCTAGTGTTAATTAAAAACATTTGCAATAAGGAAAATGCTAGTGTTTTTGGAAACCATGTACATGTCATTTCTCCCATAATTTTTAAGGAATTTTTGTGTGTTTTTGGAGCCATGTATGTGTCATTTCTATGTCATTTCTCCTATAAACTTTAAGTCCAACTTTAAGGCAAACCATGTACATACATGTCATTTCTTCCATTTCTCCCATAAACTCAAGGCAAACTTTAAGGATAACCATGTACATGTCATTTCTTCGGTAAACTTTAAGGCATTTGCTAGTGTTTTTGGAACCATGTACATGTCATTTATATGTCAATTCTCCCATAAAAGTTAAGGCAAAACATGTACATATATGTCATTTCTTCCATTTCTCCCATAAACTCAAGGTAAACTTTAAGGATAATCATGTACATGTCATTTCTCCGATAAACTTTAAGGCATTTGCTAGTGTTTTTGGAACTATATACATGTCATTTATATGTCATTTCAACCATAAACTTGAAGTAAAACTTTAAGACAAAACATGTACATGTGTCATTTCTCACAAGCATGTGTTATTTCTCCCATAAGCTTTAAGGCAAACTATAAGACATGTTATTTCTATGTCATTTCTCCTATAAATTATATGGAAAACTATGTACATGTCATTTCTCCCTTAAATTTTAGGAAATAAAATTTTCTGGCATGTCATTTCTAGATTTGATTTCTCCCATAAAATTTAGGGCAAACCATGCACATGTCATTTCTCCCACAAACTCAAGGCTTTCTCCCATAAAATTAAGACAAACTTTAAGAAAAATCATGTACAGACCATGCACATGTAATTTATCCCACAAACTCAAAGCTTTTTCCCATAAACTTAAGGCAAACTTTAAGGTAAATCATGTACATGTCATTTCTCATTTCTCCCATAAGGCAAATTTTGAGGCAAACCATGTACATGTGTCATTTCTCCAATAAACATTAAGGCATTTTCTAGTGTTAATTTATGACACTTGTAATAAGGAAAATGCTAGTGTTTTTGGAAACCATGTACATGTCATTTCTACAATAAACTTTAAGGCATTTGGTAGTGTTTTTGAAACCATGTACATGTTATTTTTCTAATTTCTCCCATAAACTTTAAGGAAAATGTTAGGGAAAACTATGTACATACATGCCATTTCTCCCATAAACTCGAGGCAAACTTTAAAAATAACCATGTACATGAAAATTCTCTGATAAACTTTAAGGCATTTGATAGTGTTTTTGGAACCATGTACATGTCATTTCTCCCATAAACTTTAAAGAAAACCATGTACATGTGTCAATTCTCCCATACATGTGTCATTTCTCCCATAAACTTTAAGACATGTCATTTTCATGTCATTTCTCACATAAACTACAAGGAAAACATTAAGGCAAACATGTACATGTCATTTCTCCCTTAAAATTTAGGCAAGACAAACTTTAAGGTAGGTCATTTCTAGATGTGATTTTTTCCATAAACTTTAAGGCAGACTTTAAGACAAACATGCACATGTCATCTTTCCTACAAATTCGATGCTTTCTCCCATAAACTCAAGACAAACTATAAGGCAAATCATGTACATGTCATTTCTTCTTTCTCCCATAAGACAAACTTTAAGGCAAACCATGTACATCTGTCATTTCTCCCATAAACTTAAAGGCATTTGCAATAAGGAAAATACTAGTGTTTTTAGAAACCATGTACATGTCATATCTCCCATAATCTTTAAGGCATTTGCTAGTGTTTTTGGGAACCATGTACATGTAATTTCACCCATTAATTTTAAGGAAAACCATGTACATGTCATTTCTTCCATGCATTTGCAGTAAATGTTAATTTAATATATTTTATTGAATTTGTTTTTTTCACGGATAAAAAAACCACTAAATATGGTTCAAAAAATATACATTATGTATAGATGTTTCTTGTTATCCCAATACAGAGAAAACAATGATTATATATGTGTTTTGCAATATTTATATTTTATTGAATTTGTTTTTTCATGGATCAAAAAACTCACGAAATATGGTTCAAAAAATGGACATTATGCATAGATGTTTTTTGCTATCCCAAAACAGGGAAAACATTGATTATATATGTGCTTTGCAATATTGCGACTAACAAGGTACTGCAAAGGAAAATGAATATACTGAGAAGAACAACAAACAATGAGGCATATTATATTGCATTGATAGAATACTTGAGAACAACTTGGGAATATGGATCAAATGGAATTGTACTTTTCATCAATTCTAAAATTGTGTGCAACCGGATGAAAGGTGTGTACCAAGTTAAGAAGGAGATGCTAAAACAACTGCATAGAAAAACAAAAAATATTGTTAGACAATTTCAATTTTTTAGTAAAAGACATTGTGAAAATGTCAATAAGATGTCTGGTGATCTATTGTGTGAGGCAATGCCAATTCAAGATTCATCTATAAAAAATGAATTAATAGATCAATTAGTGTTATACGGGTCAATGCCAATTCAATATTTATCTCTCAAAGATGAATTAGTGTTGAGACGCTCTCGAAAATTTATTGATGGACATTGTAACATATCTTTGACTTCTGTGTGTTTTTTACCTATAAATGCGTCATTTTTAATGATCATATTATTTTTTTCAATTTTATATCAAGTGTGCTCCCATTATGTAAAGCGCAATTTGGTAAGCTTCACATTTTTATAAAATTCAAATGTGAGGACTTCAACAATTTTTTGTTTAAATTGAGTTTCACACAACAATTAATAGATGCTTTGAAAGTTGTATTTTACATAATTTGAGTGCTAAATTACATTAATTTTTTAAAAAAATTTGAATATATATTAAATAGTAATTTAATAATTGTAAATGTCCACTATAAATATATCCATATATATCATGGAGAATGAAAGACAAAGATCAATAAAATCCCATGCTTCTACGAGAGGGGGATCATGGATCAAGGGATGTTCATAATATTTATTTTAAATGTGCATGTTTTTAAATGACATTTAAATATATAATCTTATCTCCATACATACATACATGTATGTATACATGTGAAATTAATATTTTTATTGACTATATATATATATATATATATATATATATATATATATATTATTTTATCCTCATGTACATACATGTATACATATGGAATTGATATTTTTATCAATTTTGGCAGTTAATTTAGTTTGTAATAAATTTTATTTTTTTATGTTTTAGGAGTTACGAGGACAATAGTGTCTACTTCATCAATGGAGCATGACCATGGTTCACACAATAATGGTATGGTTCACCCAATTTAATCAATCATATGTACATATATTTATATGTATGAATGCATTTTTGAATTGATTATAAATTCATATTTTTTTATGAAGCTTTCCTCTCGTTGATTAGGAGCTCAAATTTGAGCTTGGGAAAAAGCTAAAAAATGAAAGTGCTCAAATTGATTTGGAACCTGAGCGACGGGATAGGCCTCAGCGATTCAATCCCAACACCATGAACAGTTTGAAAAACAGACACTGTATGAAGAAGTTATTGCACTTTTAGTGGAGTGAGTCCGGCGAAGCACGGAGGGGCCAACCCTCTTCCCATGGAACCTCATCATATGACCAGTGTGGGAGATTAATGTTAAGAGCACTTAAGGAGCCTAATCTCAAGTTTAATATTTAATTAAGCTTCAATTAAGTGGAGTTTAATATGGCAGAGATTCTGGAGGCGCTCCCAAATTTAGGCGGACTTCCACTTTTAGTGGAGTTAACTGGCAGTTGCCCCACATTTAGTGGAGGAAATTGGGGCAAAGTTGTTTTAGTCATAACTTTCTCATTACTCAACTTTTTGAAACAATTTTTTTTGAATTCGTATGTTCTCAACATTTTGGACTGAATGGCGCAGGTTTCAAAGCCATGGGAGCTCATTTTCAGCCTGTTTAGCTTCAGAGAAGCTTTTTGAGCCACAAGGGCCATTTTGGGTTTTGAGTTTGGTTGAGCTGTGGTTAACCGTTTTTGGTGAACCAAAAGTAATTTTCAACTATTTCGTGCATTCCAGAGCCATTGGAATAGGTCTTAGCTCTGTTTGAAGACTTTCAGAGGCCGAAACCCTGTAGGAGAGTTTTCAGGGCCACCATGGCCATTTTGGGGTTTGAGCTGTTTTGAGTTGTGGTTATCAGTTTGAGGTGAACCAAAGCTCTATTTCGGATAATTTCGACCTTATGAAGCCATTGGAAGTGGTTTCAAAGGAATTTGAGGACTTCTACAGCCCAAAAAGTTGCAGAGAAGTTCAAAGCACCAGCAAGACATTGATGAAGAAATCACTGTTTATGGTAATCTTTCACTGTTTAGTGAATTTGAAAAGGAATTATTCGCTTTTTCATGCCTTATGAATCAGTTTATATATTCATATTTTTCTATTGAGACACTTATAATCTTGTATTGCATTTGAGAGCTTTTAATACAAGAGGACAAGCCCATTTTGGGAGGCTTGATCCAGGAGATGTAGCCCAAGAGCTGGGGTGAACTCCTATATTATATTGCTATTGTGTTTTGATATTATATTGTTGAATATTGTTGTTGATACCCATGTTAAGTTTCAGCAAAAATAATTACACTTAAGATACATAAACAGTGAAAAGACATACACCATTTGCAAGCTAAATTTCCGCATAACGTCAAGTTTAAAGCAAGGTCATTTTAATTAAATCTGAGTGTTTACTTCTAATATTTCTTTAGGCAAAGTCTGTAAGAGGGCCAGGGAGCCTCTGGATTCATCCTTTCTTTGAAAGGTGAAATATCCGGTAAATGCCCCTACAATCTATCTCTGTATTAGAAATATGAAGTTCTCACATTTTCAGATTTAAACTTAGAGTATTTTTGCACTCATTTACATAATTGAAAATAGATACCTTGCACCCTTTTCAAGTACATTCCATTTTCAGATCAGATGGTATCAGAGCTTAGGTTAAGCTTGGTTATGCTTAGGTTGAGCATTGGATGAGCATTTGTTATTGTGAAAAAGGTTTTAAAACAGTGTAAGAGATTTACTGTTTTATTGGTTGCAAAATGGTTGCATGTATGAGTTTTCTTAAGTTGGAAGGATAGTTGTTGTTCGCTGAGTCTTGGAAAGGATTGAAGACTATTTTCCTTACCCAATTTACCTCAAGATTATCTTTGGAAAACAAACTCCAATAGTTTGTGTTTTGTGGCTGCTTGAATGAGAAGGGGTCTTTACTGACATTTGGCTAAAAGCTTGTCGTTTGATTGAAATCTTTGAGGACTTTTCTTTGGAAGTTCCTTTTGGTTGTTTGAGCATTTACATAATGTCAACTTCTTCTACAAGTGAAGTTTCCTCCTTCACGAGATTCTTCAATGATGACATGAAGAATGAGTTCTTTAAGGTGAAATACATGGTGCAGATTCTCCTTGAGGATCAAAAGGAAAGTGTTCAACTTCGTGCACAATTGCTAGCTATGCAGGAAGAGAAATAAACCATTCTTCAAACACTGCATGATATGGATTTGTAGCTTCTTCAAGCTCAAGAAGCTTTGTCCAAGAAAATACCTCATCTTCAGGATGTAAATCATGAGGTCAATCATTCTGATTTGTCTTCAGTTTCCTCTATTGAAAAGTGTGTTGGTTCTTTTGAAAGGCATACAAGAGGTATTGGGTCCAAATTGATGTTGAAAATGGGCTATCAAGAAGGCAAAGGTTTGGGCAAGCATGCACAAGGCATTGTTGAGCCTATTTGTGTTGTGGAGCGTCCCAAGAATATTGGTCTTGGCTATGAGCAGCTTAATGGCGAAGCTTTGAGCACACGCATTCAAGAATGTGATGCAAATTTGAAGAGAACATTTCTCCCAAGTTCTCAATTACATCAATGTCATGATGGAAATATTCCTTACCATTGTTTGAAGCCTTTGTTGCAGCAAGAAGATGGTAGACATGCAGCTTATGGCAAGCATGCAAAGCAACATAAGAGGATTTCTTGTACATATTGTGGTCGATTTAACCATCATGTTTCGAGATGCTGGATGAGGAAGAAGGCACAAAAGAAGTAGATGAAGCAAAGACTACCTTCAAAGAATGTGCATATGATTTGTACTTTTTGCCAAAAGAAGGGACATGTTGTCTCTCATTGTTGGACTTTGCATCCAACTCGTCGTCCCACGCACATGCAGCAAGAGGACACAAATATTGGCGAAGGTGGAATCATGGATTCCATTACTGATGCGGAAAGGGAAGTTTCACATGGGGAAAATTTGCAGCAGCAAAAGTCGCCATGGAAGTGGCTTGGTGAGAAGTGGATGGACTTCTTGACACAGTAAGACGTACTCCTTTTGTACATATGCAAATTTCGGATGTATGCATGTATTTTATGCTGTAATATCTTATTTCTTTTGAGCCACCTTAGATCATTGATCAAGTAAGCGTTGTACAGTTTCATTCTGTAAATTTCTCGCCAGAAATTTTTGTGTGAGTTCAAGAAAGACAATTTTGGACAGTTGTGGACAAGCGCATTCAAAAAGGGAAATGTCGTTTTCTTTTCATTTGTAGTTAAAATTCACTTGCTTTGTAAGGGAAAAGTGTTTGAAGGGCTGAAGAGAAGAGGATTTTTATTCTCTCATTTGCTGTACTACAGTTCATTTCTTCATTTCAGTAAGCTTTTGGGGACCAAAAGCCTCTCATTTGGGAGGTGTGATCAGGAGCTCAAATCTGAGCTTGGGAAAAAGCTCAAAAATGAAATTTCTCAAAATTGATTGAAACCAATATGGTTGCATAGGTATCGTCTTCTTGATTCCAGTGCCGCAAATGGTTCGAAAAACGGACACCGTATGAAGAAGTTATTGCACTTTTAGTGGAGTGGGTCCGACGGAGCACGGAGGGGCCAGCCCTCCTCCCATGGAACCTCATCATATGACTAGTGTGGGAGCTTAATGTTAAGAGCGCTTAAGGAGCCTAATCTCAAGTTTAATATTTAATTAAAATTCAGTTAAGTGGAGTTTAATATGGCGGAGATTCTGGAGGCGCTCCCAAATTTAGGTGGACTTCCACTTTTAGTGGAGTTAACTGGCAGTTGCCCCACATTTAGTGGAGGAAATTGGGGCAAAGTTGTTTTGGTCATAACTTTCTCATTACTCAACCTTTTGGAACGAATTTTTTTTTGATTTCATATTTTCTCAGCATTTTGGACTGAATGGCGTAGGTTTCAGAGCCATGGGAGCTCATTTTCAGCCTATTTAGCTTCGGAGAAGCTTTTTGAGCCACTAGGGCCATTTTGGGTTTTGAGTTTGGTTGAGCTGTGGTTAACCGTTTTTGGTGAAACAAAAGTCATTTTCGACTATTTCCTGCATTCCAGAGCCATTGGAATAGGTCTTAGCTCTGTTTGAAAACTTTCAGAGGCCGAAAACCTTTAGGAGAGTTTTCAGGGCCACCCTGGCCATTTTGGGGTTTGAGTTGTTTTGAGTTGTGGTTATCAGTTTGAGGCGATCCAAATATCTATTTCAGATAATTTCGACCTTATTAAGCCATTGGAAGTGGTTTAAAGGGAATTTTAGGACTTCTACATCCAAAAAAGTTGCATAGAAGTTCAAAGCACCTGTAAGACATTGATGAAGAAATCACTGTTTATGGTAATCTTTCACTGTTTAGTGAATTTGAAAAGGAATTATTAGCTTTTTCATGCCTTATGAATAATTTTATATATTCATATTTGTCTATTGAGACACTTATAATCTTGTATTTCATTTGAGAGCTTTTAATACAAGAGGACAAGCCCATTTTGGGAGGCTTGATCCAGGAGATGTAGCCCAAGAGTTGGGGTGAACTCCTATATCATATTGCTGGTGTGTTCTGATATTATATTGCTGAATATTTTTTCTGATATCCATGATTAAGTTTCAGCAAAAACAATTACACTTAAGATACATAAACAGTGAAAAGACATACACCATTTGCAAGCCAAATTTCCGCATAATGTCAAGTTTAAAGCAAGATCATTTTAATTAAATCTGAGTGTTTACTTCTATTATTTCTTTAGGCAGAGTCTGTAAGAGGGCCAGGTAGCCTCTGGATTCATCCTTTCTTTGAAAGGTGAAATATCCGATAAATGCCCCTACAGTCTATCTCTGTATTAGAAATATGAAGTTCTCACATTTTCAGATTTAAAGAGTATTTTTGCACTCATTTACATAATTGAAAATGGATACCTTGCACCCTTTTCAAGTACCTTCCATTTTCAGATCACTCGTCGTGTGAGGTTGGTGGTGGTACATATTCTCCTGGAGGCCCATCAATAGGTGGTGTCCAATTGTGTGAGGGTGGTGATATGTATTTCTTCGAAGGCCAATCAATAGATGGTCGTGTCGGTTCTCAACCAATCGATGGTCGTTTTGGTTCTCAACGGTTTCAGAGTGAGCATGATGATGACCAACCATATCAAGGTGGCCATCAATATTAATATTATTTCATTGAATTTGTACAAATTTATTTACATGTTTTTTTATTTATACAAAATTTTATATATTGATGCAGAGATTGAAGATGTTGCTCCAAAAAAATGTAGGACATAACATGTTATTCAAGAAGAAGGTTGTACACCAACCACTAATTATCCGTCTGAAATTTCCGATATACTTTGGGAAACAAACATGCAAGAATGCACATTACAAACGTGTCAACATCTTCATTCAAAATTGAAGAAAGATCTAGTGTCTTTGAAATTCCCTGTTGAGAGTCAAAAAATCTTAGAAATAGTTACTCACTTTTTAAGAAAACTAGTAGATGTGTACCTAACAATTCGGTCAACCACTGATACTTTTGTAGAAGTGATGAGAAAAAGAAATGAAACAATGATGGGTCCCAATACATAGGAGGTTGTTAAACAAATAGTTACAATAGAAATGACCAGGTTTATGTTTAATTTCAAATAATGACTAAAAAGAAAGATGGTAAAGGTGCAATATTTCAAGCACCCTGATATAGCTAGCCATTTGTATGATAGACATATTGCTGCTTATGGAAGACTTTCATGAAGCGACTATGTTCTCTTTTATTTTCCAAAATTATTTTATGCAGAATTATTTTTGTGAATGAAACCCAATTATAATGATTTTCTCTCTGAATTTTTTGGTCTTGGGAAATGTCGATTATGTCACTGTAGGGGCATTATGCGTGATGTTGAGTTGCTTTGTCCTGAACCTCCATTGGTTAGTCGACCACTTTGTGTTGAAACTTTGCCGTTAGAGATAGATATCATTTCTCTAATTAGTTGAGAAGCAATGGACGCCATCATTGACAATGTTCATAGTTGACTAGGTGGAGTTGATGTTTCTCTGAATCGACAAAGAGCACAGGAGAATGCACATGCTGATTTTTTGTATCATATAAATGATAAGATAAAAAACATGAGTGTTGAAGATCTCATAACATATGCAAAGAATTGTCACAATGTTTGGTAGGACTTAATTATTCATGAGCAAGAGGTCGTGGAATTGGTATGTGTTAATTGTTAGGGTGATTATTTTAACATGTACAATTTTTTAAATTAATGTATGCAAACAAATGTATGTATATATATATATATATATATATATATATATTACAAATTGTACATGTGTTAAAATAATTGAACTATAACCATTAACACATATTGTTCCCATGTCCTCTTCCTTATAAACAATTAGGTCCTATCAACCATTGTGACAATTAATTCCATATGTTTTGAGATCTTCAATACTAATGTTGTCAATATCTTCATTCGTATAATACACAAAATTATCGCGTGCATTCTCACGTGCTCTTTGTTGATTCAGAAAAACATCGACTCCACCGAATCCACTGTGAACATTGTCAATGATGACATCTCTTGCTTTTTGACTAATTTGATAAGTGGCTTCTATCTCTGATTTCAAAGTTTCGACACGAAAAGGTCGACTAAACAATAGTGGCGCAGGGAAAGACAACTCAACATCACGCCTAGCTCCTCTATGGTCACAATCGACCTTTCCCTGGACCAAAAAATTCAGAGGGAGGGTCATTGTAATTTGGTTTCATTTTCAAAAAAAATTCTGCATAGAATAATTTTGCAAAATAAAGCGGAACCTTGTCATTCTATGGGAGTGTTCCATAGCCCGCAAGGTGTCTATCATACAAATAGTGAGCTATATGAGGGAGCTTGAAATATTTCACCTTCAACATCTTTCTTTTCGGCCCTTCTTTGAAATTAAAAATCGACTTGAAAATTTCTATTGTAACTTTTTGTTTAACAATCTCTCTTTTATCGGGAGCCATCATTGTTTCCTTTATTTTTCTCATGACTTCTACAAAAGTATTAGTGGTTGGCCCAAACTTTCGGTACACATCTACTAGTTCGCCTAAAGAGTGTAACTATTTCCAAGCTTTGTCAACTCTCAACAAGTAGAGTGAAAGCCACGAGATCTCTCTTCAATTTTGCATGAAGATGTTCACACCTTTTTAAGTTGTATTATTGCATTTTTTTTTCCTAATGTATATTGGAAATGTCTGCTAGATAAGTCGTGGTTGGTGGAAAACCTTCTTCTTGAATGACGCGTTCTGTCTTATGTAATTTTTTAGCAACATTTGGAGCAACATTTTCAACTTCTGCATCAATATATAAGATTTTGTATATTAAAAATATGTAAACAAATTTGTACAAATTGAATGAAAAATATTCAAATTGATGGCTACCTCGATGTGGTTGGCTAGCATCTTGCCCACCCTGAGACTGTTGAGAACTAGAATGACCCTCCTGAGAACCAACACGACCACCGATTAGTTGAGAACCAACACGGCTATCCATTGATTGACCTCTGAGGTAATACATATCACCACCTTCACGCAATCTACCAACACTCACTGATGATCCTCTAAAGGAATGTGAACCACCACCAACCTCATGAGAGGAGAGAGAAGTTTCATAAACAAATATGAATTTATAATCAATTCAAAAATACATTAATACATACAAATACATGTACTTATTAACTTATTAAATCGCGTGAACCATACCACAATTGCGTGAACCATGGACATAATCCATTGATGGAATAGATATCCTTCTCCTCTTGGCTCCTAAAAAATAAAAAATGAAACTTATTAACAACTAGTTTAACTCACAAAATTGATAAAATATCAATTCCATATGTACACACATGTATGTATATGTATGGAGATTTAAGATTATATTTAAATACCATGAACATCCCTCAACCTCTGATCCCCCTCTCTCGTAGAGATATGAGATTCTGTTGATTTTCGTCGTTCATCCTCCATTATATATATATTTAAAGTGGACATTTATAATTATTTTTTTAAATTAATATTTAAAATAAGTTCAAAATAAATTTCAAAAAATTAATGTAATTTAGTGTACACAAATTATGTAAAACACAACTTTAAAAACACTAATTGATGTGGAGTAATTTTTTTTATAAAAATGTCAAGTTCACCAAATTGCGTTTTACATGGTGGGAACACACTTGGTATAAAATTGAAAAAAACACATTGTCATTACAAAATAAGTGTGAAACTCCATTTGAACAAAAATTTGTTGAAGTCCTCGCATTTTAATTTTATAAAAATGTGAAGTTCACCACTTGTTGCAAATGTGGAGTTCACCAAGGTGCGCTTTACATGGTGTGGTGGGAGCACACTTGGTATATAATTGAAAAAAACAGATGGTCATTAAAAAAGACACATTTATAAGTAAAAAACACACACATATCCAAGATATGTTACAATGTCCAATAAATTTTGAAGGAGAGCGTCTCGACACTAATTCATTTTTGAGAGATGAATCTTGAATTTTTGAAGAAGAGCGTCTCAAAATTAATTCATCTTTGAGAGATGAATATTGAATTTTTGAAGAAGAGCGTTTCAAAATTAATTCATCTTTGAGAGATGAACCTTGCATTGGCATTGCTCCATATAAATCTAATTCATCTATTAATTAATCTTTGATAGATGAATCTCAATTGACATTCCCCCACGCGATAGATCAAAAGACATCTTATTCACATTTGTACAATGGCTTACACTAAAAAATTGAAATTGGCTAACAATATTGTTTGCTATTCCATGCAGTTCTTTTAGCCTCTTATTCTTAAATTGGTACACATCATTCATCTGGTTGCACACAAGTTCAGAAGTGCTATGTATAGGGAACAATTCAATTCCTTGCTTAATTTACAATGAATAAAATTATGGGTACTACCCGAATCAATCAACACTATTACTTTTTTCTTCTTGATATGTTTTTCTACCTTGAGAGTTTGAAGAGTGGTAATTCCTGCTAATGCATTACATGATATGGTCAGACTCATTTCTTCTTCTTCTAGGGTTTCCTCTTAGTGTATATCCTCTACTTTTGAAGTTTCTTTCATTTTCTTCCTCCTTTTTACAATCTATGTAAAATAATTTCTTCTCAACGCACTTATAACCATTAGTGTATTTTCTATCACAACTGTAGCAAAGCCCTTTTTCTTATTTTTCTTCCAATTGTTGTGGTGTCAACCTTGTAGGTTGTTGAAGTCTAGGAGTAGCAACACTTCCATCTTTATAGATGTGAGTGGTAGGCTTCCTTGTCGCCATAATTTTACATTCAATTTTTTTTCCCAACCTGAATGCCTTTTCCAATGAATCAGGTTCCCAAACGCGAACTTCATGTTGGATGTTATCTTTTAAAGTCCCTATGAAGACATCAATCCTATGTTTCTCCAGAATATCAATGACCCTTATATTCAATTTTTGGAACTACTCAATGTTTTCCCCCACTGAACCTTTTTGTTTGAGATTTATTAATTGGCTAAAGAAGGTGTTGCTCTTTGTATCCTCATAATGTGCTATAATTTCCTCTGTAAAAATTAACCAAGTGACAATTTTTTTACGAGAGCAAAGCCATCAATATCATACAAATGTATTTTGTTTTAAATGTAAAGTTGCAATGCGTAACTTTTGTGTGTTTTGCACATTATTGAAATAAAAATATTGCTTCATATGTAGTATCCATGTTACGGGATCCTTGCCATCAAACTTTCTCATATCTATTTTTTGAATATGATCGTTCTTCCTCCAACATTAAAGCTTATGAATTCACTATTAACATTTAGTTTGTTCTCATCATGAGTTTCCTCTACTCTCTTTTCACCATTAGGAAACATTTCTTGTATCAAATTTGTCAAAACTTCAATGTCTGCTTTTAGATCATTCTACATGTTTTTCATTTTTTCATCGATCTTAGCTTTCATGTCATCCATCTTAGTTTCCAAACATTTCTTCAAAACTTCCATGTCATTTTTTGTTGCTCTTTGCAAGAGCGAAATTTATTTCACTTGCTCTTGTAATTTTGATATGTCATGTTGCCATTCTTCGTCTTCATGAGTTATAGTAGAGCCTTCTAAATGATTAATGGGTGTTGAGTTCTTTTTAGGGGGGATTTTAAAACCCAATATTAATATATATGTTTAGTAGGCCCTTGGAATCATTTCAAACTGATTTTTAACACAAGACTTATGCAATTCGGGAAAACAAAATACACACATTTTTCTTGCTTTTGAGGAGCTTTGTAATGTTTCCAATTTCATATACTTTTAATTTGACAATTGAACAATTCCAAAGAGGAAAGTGGTCCCCAATGGAAAAATATTACGAGGGTTTATTTTATTATTTTAATTAATAAAATAAAATAGAAAATTATGTGCAATGACTAGAATGAGATTTGAAATCTGAAAACCAAATCTATGAGGATGGATAAGGTGATAAGATTTTCCCACAACTTTCAAAAATATTTGGAAGAAATAAAGTACAATACTAAAATTAGATTTGGAGATAAATATCTAATTTCCCCAATAAAGAGAAAAGTATTGAGAAGATGTGGAATAAAGTTGGAAAAGTGGAAAAGACAGCTTTAAAATTACCTTTATGGAAGAAACAGAGGGAAAGCCTAGGAAAAACAGGAATAAAGCATCCTGAATTAACTGGACGCAGTTAATGGAAATAGGTTGGAGAAAACAAAGCTTAAATAAGTCGTTTCAAGATAGACAAAAGGTTGTTTATTACTGGAGCAAAGGATCTCTTCTCGGGGGTGAGTTACGAAGAGAGAACTCTACGGTTGGAAAACAACTAGTTAAAGCCAATTGGTATGCACATTTTGTTGAATTGATATTGGATTTATAATTAGCTGTTGTAACCATGTGATATGAAATATTTGAATTTAAAGCTGTGTTGGAGGTTAGTCGAATTAGGAGTTACATGTTCCAGTTGTTATTTATACGTTTAACAAAGATTACTATAGAAGGAATCGTAAAAATTGTCTTGTTGTATAGAGGTAATGTTGTAGATGACCAACCCTCAAAATTTCGAAACCCAATGATGGGTTTAGATCTCAGGTTAGGTACCTGACAGAAAATTAATATTTGAGTATGTTAGTTGATTTAGTATATAGTTTTAAAAATGGTTTTAGTGCATCTAAAATGAAAATCTGGAAGAGAAAATAACATGCAAAATGGGAAAAAGTATCCGATATATCATTAAATATGTACTATGTTGTACCCTTGGATCATCTTGTTTTGAACAAAGGAAAAATCTAACAGAAAACTCTGAAAAAGAAATAGTGTGATACAGTTAGACCTTTTTGTCTCAAGTATAGAAAAATTTATTCAAAATTAAACATAAAAGACACATGTGTATCTCATAATTGTATGCTTATACTAAAACATAAATTTGATGTAGTAAGACAAAGGAAACACATTCTAGTCTTGTAGACATGTAGAAATATTTTTGCATAATATCATAAACCTAGTGTATATTTTATACAGTATATAAACTAGATAATCTTTATCATGAAAGGATTATAAAGTGACAGATACAGATAAGATATATTAAATTTCCAGTTGATGGTTATACTGTAGTGAGGATAAATTCTACAAAAGAAAATACAATTAGGAATATGTAATTACTTTATAACCATATATGCTCTTTATATTACGGATACCCATTTTTGTATAAATTATAACAAAAAAAAATCTGAACTGAATCTGAAATAGAGAGACCTAATTCTGAAACGTAGACTATCGTTATAACCAGAATTGGGGAGCATCCTTGCTGAAAAGAAACCTTCTGATAATTTCCAAAAATTAATTACATGTGTATCAACTACTTACATAGAATAAAGAAAACAAGAAGCTATGTATTATAGATTTAGGAGGAACCTGAAATGTGTAGTAAAGTAAATTGTGGAATAATTTTTATAGAATAATAAACCCTATGGAGAGGTTACATACAAAAGATATTTAAATTTCAGAAATAAAGATATTGACCATACTTATGAAGACCTAAATGTTATCTTACTGTATGGAGTAGAAACGTACAAGATAAAAGGTGTACTCATACCTGCACAATTGGTGTGTGTGTAGAACAAGAAATAAATACATATATATATTTATACATCTCTATTATCATATTACACAATTAAAAAAAATCCAAGGAGCAATAGATAAAATTGTATGCTACTAAATTATAAATACATAAATTTTATAATGAGTTCCTTATCTCCTCTATGGAGAGGGTCACCATTTGGGGTGTTAATACAGTCCTTAATGTTAAGGTCGAATAATTATAGCAAAAATTCATATAGTCCTGAGTAATATTACAGATGCTTTGCATTGTATTAATTCTTCAGAAAACTAGGTTGAGTATACGACTAAACTGAGAAATAGCAGTAGATGGGTAAGAAATGACATTTTGTTGGTTTTTCAACTCTAATTTTGCAACCAACCTGAGATAAATACAGACAGTAGAAAAACCTAGTTGACGAAGAGGGCAATTGGAGCAATATAGAAAAATTTTCTGAGTGCACAAACCCATACCTACAACCACAATGAAAGGCGGGATACCTTGAATATTCTCTTATGGATATATAAGCAGATAAAAGAAAAAAGTAATGAAAGAAAGAGTAGAAGATAAAAATAAATGAATTTACCTTGGAAGGTTAGCAACTGATTGTCTAGATGACAAGAATAAAAGAGATAGGGGTCAATGTATGAAGCCACGAATTTGAAAGAAGATAGTCAAAAAAATAAAAAAATAATAATCAAGAACAGTACTGGTAGACATGTAAATAATTAAACGAGACAATATAAGTAATCACATACTTCTTCTAGTGTCGAATTCAGATGCAGTGGGGAATACGAGGTTAAATATACTCTTAAACATTTCATCTGTGTCAAAAATGTAAAGGAGAGTTAAATCGACTTACTGGTATAAGAGATTAACGGTACAGTTAGGATATGAATAACCATACCAAATTGCATATAACCATACACAATCCATATCGAATTAATTTGGGAAGATGTGCAAGCAATAAAAATCTCAACATAAACGAAAACCCAGAAGTAGAGACGAAATCTCGAACGCTGTAGTAAACTCTGATTCAAGTTTTAACCCATTATAAAAGAGATACGTGCGCATATTTCAAGAGGTGAGGAGGGTTCATGGAAAATTATTACTCATTTCAGTCACCATAAGCTCAACGGCCTTGTGACTGTGAAAACCTGCCATTGCACACCAATATAAACTCAAAAATTGTAAACTAGGAAAAAAAAAAAAAATGGACGATACCGAGAAAGGTTTAATTAATCCACATAAAGTAATCAACCAAGTAGTAGAAATCAAATTCGTTACTTGTAGGTGAAGAGCTAGCTGGATTCATCACACAGAACTGTGTGAACAGTGTGAACATCTCGACATGGAGAACAAATCGCAACAGAGAAGAAATGCTCAGCACTGGCCGGTGATTGCTAGAGAAATTGATAACACAGAAACGAAAACAAACAAATTTTATGGCCTTTGAAAACACTAGAAAGAAACGCTCTATCTACCGTCCACTTGGCGTTAGATCCAGGGTCTTGTCTCAGATCAACGTGATTGAAATAGAAAGCGGAGGTAAGTAATGAGGCATTAATGCAGTCATCATTCCAAGAAAGCAAGTCGATCTGAGAAATTAATTCATAGGGATTCGAAATGTATATGAAACCGAGAAGGGTATTACCACGAATCGTATGGAAATATCATCGACATGATACCTTGAATATAAAATATTCTAGCTCGTCAAGAAGTACCAGGGTATTTAAGGAAGCAGGGTACGTAATGACTGAACGAGATCAAGGAGTGATGACCGTCAAATTTAGGTAGAGGTGTGATGGTGTGTAATTTTATTTACACGTTAAGTCTGTAGATACACAATATAAATTTCATAAGTCCGAATACCCATGAATATTATGACAGAGATTCTCGTAAGTGGAAGAATAAGTTAATGTATATATATATATATATAAAGGGAATGCTAGAAATTAGGACAAGTGGAATTATGCTTATAACATAATGAAGGATGCGACATAGTCAAACCATTAAATATATAACAATATAATATGGAATACGTGAAAAAAAAATAGTGTTTGTCTTGAAGGGGATTAGATATATATATGAATTAAAATGGTGCCATAATTATAGAAGATCTGGTAAATGGGAAAAGAAAAAGTATTACCTTTATGAAACGTTTATAACTATATGAAATTATATGTCAAAGGTAGAATAATGTTAGACCTATGACATGAGTAGATTTGGGTAGTAAGTATAAATAGAGTGGTAGAGTGGTCTGGTTATGAGGCCAACGAAATTTTATAACTTCACAAATGGAATAATATGATAAAAAGTGATTAAATTTTTTAGTAAATTAAAATGACAAATTCTACAACATGTTGATGAAACGTGACCAACAAAAAAAAAGGGAAAAAAAAAGAGCTAAGAGCTGTTACAAGCCGAAGTTAAAACACTGGGTGAATTATGTGCTCACATTAGAATTTTTATCGACATTGGGCGAATTATGTGCTCACATTAGAATTTTTATGTTTGTAAAAATTTATTGAATTTAAATTTATAAATTCCATATTATTTATAAATTTTTTCATTAAAAAATGAACCCTTAAAATGATGAACCTAGTTAATGCTTCTTCTTCATGAAGAAGACTACTTGATCTTTCAATTTGAATTTGATGATGGTTCTTTGTTATCTTTCTTCACTAATTCAAATTATTGACACAATCATATGCTTCTTATTACTCTTTTTATTCTTTCCTTATATTTTATTCTCCCTCTTAGATATTGTGTACTCTCCGACATAGATATTGCACTCAATTTTGATGGTCCTTTGTTATATTTCTTGACTATTTCATATTATCAAATTATTGACACAATCATATAGAGATTGCACTCAATTTTGATGGTCCTTTGTTATCTTTCTTTACTTAAAATTATTGACACTTGATCATATAGATATTGCACTCAATTTTGATGGTCTTTCGTTATCTTTCTTGACTACTAGTTCATTGACATTAATCATGCTTTACTCCGTTGAACATTATCTTGCAGTATTCCATTTCATCCAAAACACTCGTGGGTTGCACTACTATGTATTCTAATTTCTATTTAGATAGAGAGTAACGATTTTCTTGCTTAACCATTAAACTAAAGACTCTTCTAAGTAGAATTATACATTGTCCACTTGTACTTTTCACAAGCCTAGTTGAATCTCTATATGCTGTCAATGTAAATTTCTCACAAGTAAATTTGTCAATGTAAATTTCTTAACTTCTACAAGTTCTATAGGCATAGTTTGTAAAGGGCCAGGTAGCCTCTGGATCTCATCTTTTATGAAAGGTGACATATCTAGTAAATGCCCCTACAATCAATCTCTAGAATAGATCTAAATAGAAGTTCTTCATTTTAATATCCATAAAACACAACCACTTTAAGGTAAACGATTTACATGTGTCATTTCTCCCACAAACTAAAGGCTTCCTCCCATTAATTTTAGATGTGAATTCTACCATAAAATTTTCAAGTCAAACTTTAAGATAAACCATGCACATGTCATTTGCAATAAATGTCAATTTAATATCTAAAATCACATATTTTTAGTGGTGTCATTGTTTCACCTTCGATATTATGTTGCTTACCTTGATGAACAGGTGGAACTCTACTGGGAGGCCTCTCTGTTTTTGGACTCTTTGCTCATACTGTCAAAGGTTGTTATATATTATATGGGCTATACTGTATGTTATATGGGCTATACTGTATAGTTATTAGACTACATATCTTCATATAGAACTTACAAATAGTAGGATGGAAACCAAACATAATAATGTATTAGGACATCACAACTTGCTATTTAGTTATTAGACTGCATATCTTCATATATAACTTGCAAATAGCATGATGGAAATGTGAACTTGCAAATAGTATGATGGAAATGTGGATCTCAAAAAAAAGTCATGATTAATGCTTCTAGAAACCAAACATAATAATGTATTAGGACATGTTCTTTTAACTTGAAAAAAGTATGGTCGTAATGGATCTCGTGATTTCATGATTAATGCTTCTAGAGTCAAATCCATAATTTAATGTTGTGACATGTTTCAGCTTCAGACTCTATTTTTGCTTTCATGATTGATGCTTCTAGAAATAAAAGATAATTCAATGTATTAGGACATGCTCCTTTAGGTTTGGTGGAATTACCTTTGCTTTTTATTTCTCTCTTACACACACACACACACACACACACACACACTCATATATGAAGAGATGATCCCATTTTATTTTTTATTCATAGATCAAATGTCATTTAAATACAAGATTTATCATAATTTACAATGATTCATTCCATATTATTTATAATTTTTTTCATTAAAAAATGAACCCTTTAAATGATGAACCTAGTTAATGCTTCTTCTTCATGAAAAAGACTACTTGATCTTTCAATTTTAATTTTATGATGGTCCTTTGTTATCTTTCTTGACTAAAAATTATTGACACAATCATATGCTTCTTGTTACTCTTTTTATTCCTTCCTTATATTGTATTCTCCCCCTTAGATATTGTGTACTCACCCACATAGATATTGCACTCAATTTTGATGGTCCTTTTTTTATCTTTCTTGACTACTTCAAATTATCAAATTATTGACACAATCATATAGTTAGGGATATTGTTCTAATTTGATGGTCTCGTTATCTTTTCTTACTTCAAATTATTGACACTTCTGATCATATAGATATCATATAGATATTGCACTCAATTTTGATGGTCCTTTGTTATCTTTCTTGACTACTTCAAATTATTGACACAGTCATATGCTTTTTGTTACTCTTTCTATTCTTTCCTTATATCTATTCTCCCTCTTAGATATTGTGCATTCTCTCACATAGATATTTCACTCAATTTCATAGGCTATTATTTTGAAGTCAAATATATTGTATTCTCCCCCTGAGATATTGCGTACTCTACCACATAGATATTGCACTCAATTTCATAGGCTCTTTTTTTGAAGTCAAATCAGTGACAATAATTTACAAGAACTATCTCTAATTTGTTTCTCACATGTTCAAATGGTTCTCTAACAATATAATTTACAAGAACTATTCCTAATTTGTTTCTCACACATTCAAATGCTTCTCTAACAAGAGGCTTTGTGGGTATGTGTTCCATCTTCACTATTTTCTCAAAGACTTGTTGTGTGAGGAAGTGATACTTTATGATGATATGTAAATAGTGATTGAAGGAAATAGAATATTTTATTTTTGAAACTATTATTACACTTCTATTGAAACACTTAATAGATATATAGATTTACCTTAATATATTGTAGAGCCCATTTCATCCAAAACACTTAAAAAGAAGTAACTGTACTATGTACATTCCACTTCTATTCACTCTTTCTTGCTTAACCATTAAACCAAAGACTCTTCTAAGTAGAATTATACATTGTCCACTTGTACTTTTCACAAGCCTAGTTGAATCTCTATATGTTGTCAATGTAAATTTCTCACAAGTAAATTTTTCAATGTAAATTTCTTAATTTCTACAAGTTTTATAGGCAGAGTCTGTAAAGGGCCAGGTAGCCTTTGGATCTCATCTTTTATGGAAGGTGACATATCTAGTAAATGCCCCTACAGTCAATCTCTATAATATATCTAAATAGAAGTTCTTCATTTTAATATCCATAAAACACAACCACTTTAAGGTAAACTGTGTACATGTGTCATTTCTCCCACAAACTAAAGGCTTCCTCCCATTAATTTTGAGATGTCAATTCTAGACCATAAAATTTTTAAGTCAAACTTTAAGATAAACCATGCACATGTCATTTACCTCATGATATTGTGTCATTTCTCCCATGTCATATATATATATTTTATTGATTTTTTATTTTTATTTTTTTATTTTTTCAGGGATAAGAAAACCATTAGATATGGTTGAAAAATGGAAATTATGCATAGAAGTTTCTTGCTATCCCAATCTAGGGAAAGCAATGATTACATATGTGCTTTCCAATATTGTGACTAGCAAAGTCGTCCAAAGGAAAATGAATATACCGGGAAGAACAACAAACAACGCAGCATATTATATTGGATTGATAGAAGTATTGGGAACAACGATGGAGTATGGATCAAATAGAATTGTAGTTTTCACCAATTCTGAACTTGTGTGCAACCAGATGAATGGCGTGTGCCAAGTTGAGAATGAGAGGTTAAAAGAACTGCATAGAATAGTAAATAATATTGTTAGCCAATTTCAGTTTTTTAGTATAAGGCATTGTACAAATGTGAATAAGATGTCTGCTGATCTATTGTGTGGGGCAATGCCAATTCATGATTCTTCTATCAAAGGTGAATTATAACTATACAAAACAATGTCAATGCAAGATTCATCTCTCAAAGATGAATTGGTTTTGAGATGATCTTCTTCAAAAATTCAAGATTTATCTCTCAAAGATGAATTAGTGTTGAGACGCTCTCCTTCAAAATTTATTGATGGACATTGTAACATATATTGAATATGTGTGTGTTGTGTACTTATAAATGCGTCTTTTTTAATGACCATGTGTTTTTTCAAATTATATACAAAGTGTGCTCCCACCACACCATGTAAAGCGCAACTTGGTGAACTTCACATTTGCAACAAGTGGTGAACTTCACATTTTTATAAAATTAAAATTCGAGGACTTCAACAAATTTTTGTTTAAATGGAGTTTGTTTAAATGCAGTTTCACTTCCTTTTTAATGACCATGTGTTTTATTCGGTTTTATACCAAGTGTGCTCCCACCATGTAAAGCACAATTTGGTGAACTTATCATTTTTATAATTTCTTTTTTGCTTAAATTGAGTTTCACATATCAATTATTGCTTTGAAAGTTATGTTCTACATAATTTGTGTACACTAAATTACAAATTGATTTTCTGAAATTTATTTTGTGTAAATGTCCACTAATAGATATATATATCATGGAGGATGAAAGAAAAAGATCACCAGAATCCCATATGGGAGATCAAGGATCAGGGGATGTTCACGGTATTTAAATATAATATTAAATCTCCAGTACATATGGAATCAATTTTTTATTAACTTTGTGAGTTAAATTAGTTGTTAATAAGTTTCATTTTTTATTTTTTAGGAGCTAAGAAGAGAAGGGTCTCTACTCCATCCATGGAGCATGCCCATGGTTCAGCCAGTCGTGGTATGGTTCACGCAATTTAATCAATGAATATGTACATGTATTTATATGTACACATGAATGTATTTTTTAATTGATTATAAATTTGTATTTGTTTATAGTTTCGCCTTTGTTGAGGGTGTAGGATCTAAATCCTACAGAGAGCTAATAATGAGTGGTAAAGGTGCTGCGTTGAGTGGTGATATTTATTCTCTCGTGAGGCTACATCGGGTTGGTGGTGCTGCCTACCAAGGTCATTCTCGTCCGGGTTTCAAGAGAAATATTCAATTCTGGGGCTAAGATGAGAAGATGCTACCCACCACGTTGCCATCAATTTCAATATTTTTTTCATTGAATTTGTACAAATTTTTTTACATGTTTTTTTTCTAATATATGAAATTATATATATATTGATGCAGAGGCTGAAAATGTTCCAAATATTGGTCAAAATAGACGCAGGGCAGAATGCTACATTAAAGAAAAAGGTTGTCTACCCATCACAACTTATCCAGCCGACATTTCTGATATACCATGGGAAACAAACATGGCACAATGCACCTTACAAAGGTGTGAAACAATTCATGCAAAATTGCGGAGAGATCTCGTGGCTTTGACTCTACCTGCTAAGAGTCGACAAAGCCTCGAAATAGTTACACATTCATTGAGTGATATTGTAAATTTGTACAAAAATCTTGGGCCAATGAATGATACATTTGTAGAAGTGATGAGAAAGAGAAAGGAAACAATAATCAGTCCCGATAAATGAGAGGATGTAAAACAAAGAGTTACAAAAGATATGGAAAAGTTAATGTTTAATTTCAAGGAAGGGCCAAAATGCAGAGTAATATTTCCAAGCACCTAAATATAGCTCAAGATTTAGTGATAGGCACTCAAGGCCTATGGAAGGCTCTGTTTTATTCACTAGGTCTGCTTATTTCTCCTACAATTCACATACATTTTTTAATATGAAACCCAACTACAATGACCTTCCATTAGAATTTTTTGGTCCGGGGAAAGGTCAATTGTATGACCGTAAGGGCGCTAAGCGAGATGTGGAGTTGCCTCGCCCTGAGCCGCCATTGGTGAGTCGACTTTTTTTGGTCGAAACTCTGCGGTCAGAGATGGATGCGACTTATCAAATAAGTCGAGAAGCAAGGGATGTCATGATCGGCAATGTTTACAACGGATTGAGTGGAGTCGATGTTTGTCTAAATCGATAAAGAGCACGTGAAAATGCACGTGTCAATTTTTTATATTGTACAGATGAAGAGATTGACAACATGAATGTTGAAGATCTCAGAATATATGCAAAAAATTGTCGGAATGGTTTTCAATACATAATTATTCATGAGGAAGAGGGCACGAGAACGGTATGTGTTAATGACCTTAGGGTTCAATTATTTTAACATGTATGTATGCATGCATACATGTATTTATTACAAATTGTACACATGCATACATGTTAAAATAATTTAACCCTAAGGTCATTAACACATACCGTTCCCGTGCCCTCTTCCTCATGAAGAATTAGGTATTAAAAACCATTGCGACAATTTTTTGCATATATTCGGAGATCTTCAACATTCATGTTGTCAATCTCTTCATCTGTACAATACACAAAATTGACACATGTATTTTCACGTGATTTTAACATGTATGCATGTGTACAATTTTTAATAAATAGATGTATGCATGCATACATACATGTTATAATAATTTAACATTAAGGTCATTAACACATACCGTTCTCGTGCCCTCTTCCTCATGAAGAATTAGGTATTGAAAACCATTACGACAATTTTTTGCATATATTCGAAGATCTTCAACATTCATGTTGTCAATCTCTTCATCTGTATAATACACAAAATTGACACGTGCATTTTCACGTGCTCTTTGTCGATTTAGACAAACATCGACTCCACTCAATCTGCTGTAAACATTGTCGATCATGACATCCCTTGCTTCTCGACTTATTTGAGAAGTCGCATCCATCTCTGATCGCAGAGTTTCGTCCCAAAAAGGTTGACTCACCAATGGCGGCTGAGGGCGAGGCAACACCACATCTCGCTTAGCACCCTTACGGTCATACAATCGACCTTTCCCCAGACAAACAAATTCTGACAGAAGGTCATTGTAGTTGGGTTTCATATCCAAAAAAAATTCTGCGTAAAACAATTGTGTAAAATAAACTAAAACCTCGTCATTCCATGGGAGCCTTCAATAAGCCGCAAGGTGCCTATCATACAAATAGTGAGTTATATTTGGGTGCTTGAAATATTGCACCTTCAGCATTTTTCTTTTTGGCCCTTCCTTGAAATTAAACATTGACTTCGCTATATCTTTTGTAACTCCTTGTTTTACATCCTCCCATTTATTTGGACCCATTACTGTTTCCTTTCTATTTCGCATCACTTCTACAAATGTATCAGTCGTTGACCCAAGATTTTTGTACACATTTACAAATTCGCTCAATGAATGTGTAAATACTTCGAGGCTTTGTCGACTCTCAGCAGGTAGAGTCAAAGCCACGAGATCTCTCCACAATTTTGCATAAATTTTTTCACACCTTTGTAACGTGCATTGCACCATGTTTGTTTCCCACGGTATATGAAAAATGTTGGCCGGATAAGTTGTGGTGGGTAGAAAACCTTCTTCTTGAATGTAGCATTCTACCCTACATCTATTTTGACCAATATTTGGAACATTTTCAGTCTCTGCGTCAATATATATAAAATTTCGTATATTAGAAACAACACATGTAAACGAAATTGTACAAATTCAATGACAAATATTGAAATTGATGGCAACCTTGATGTGGTTGGTTAACATCTTCTCCACCCTGAAACTGTTGAGACCCAGAATGACCCTGATGAGAACCAGACCTAGAACAACTCTGCTAAAAACCAGCACCACCAGTCGTTGATTGGTCTCTGGGGAAATAAATATCACCACCTTCACACAACCTGTTACTACTGATTGATGGCCCTCTAAAGGGATTTGAACCACCACCAACCTCTCGAGACGAGAGAGAAGCTTCATAAACAAATACGAATTTATAATCAATTGAAAAATACATTCATGTGTACATATAAATACATGTACATATTCATTGATTAAATTACGTGAACCATATCATCACTAGGTGAACCATGAGCACGCTCCATGGATGGAGTTTAGACCTTTCTCTTCTTAGCTCCTAAAAAATAAAAAATAAAACTTATCAACAATTAATTTAACTCACAAAGTTAATGAAAAATCAATTCCATATGTACACACATGTATGGATATTTAAGATTATATTTAAATACCGTGAACATCCCCCAATCCCTGATCTCTCATATGGGATTCTATTGATCTTCGTCATTCATCCTCCATGATATATATATCTATTGGTGGACATTTACACAATAAATTTCAGAAAATCAATTTGTAATTTAGTGTACACAAATTATGTAGAACACAACTTTCAAAGAAATAATTGATGTGTGAAACTCAATTTAAGCAAAAAAGAAATTATAAAAATGATAAGTTCACCAAATTGCGCTTTACATGGTGGGAGCATACTTGGTATAAAATTGAAAAAAACACATGGTCATTAAAAAAGAAGTGAAACTGCATTTAAACAAACTCCATTTAAACAAAAATTTGTTGAAGTCCTCGCATTTTAATTTTATAAAAATGTGAAGTTCACCACTTGTTGCAAATGTGAAGTTCACCAAGTTGCACTTTACATGGTGTGGTGGGAGCACACTTGGTATATAATTGAAAAAAACACATGGTCATTAAAAAAGACGCATTTATAAGTACACAACACACACATATCCAATATATGTTACAATGTCCATCAATAAATTTTGAAGGAGAGCGTCTCAACACTAATTCATCTTTGAGAGATGAATCTTGAATTTTTGAAGAAGAGCATCTCAAAACCAATTCATCTTTGAGAGATGAATCTTGCATTGGCATTGCTCTGTATAATTCTAATTCATCTTTGATAGATGAATCCTAAATTGGCATTGCCCCACAGAATAGATCAGTAGACATATTATTCACATTTGTACAATGCCTTATACTAAAAAATTGAAATTTGCTAACAATATTGTTTGTTATTCCATGCAGCTCTTTTAGCCTCTCCTTCTTAACTTGGCACACGCCATTCATCTGGTTGCACACAAGTTCAGAATTGGTGAAAACTACAATTCCATTTGATCCATACTCCATCGTTGTTCCCAAGCCTTCTATCAATCCAATATAATATGCCTCGTTGTTTGTTGTTCTTCCCGGTATATTCATTTTCCTTTGGACGACTTTGCTAGTCGCAATATTGGAAAGCACATATGTAATCACTGCTTTCCCTGGATTGGGATATCAAGAAACTTCTATGCATAATTTCCATTTTTCAACCATATTTAATGGTTTTCTTATCCCTGAAATTAAAAAATTAAAAAATTAAAATATATATATATATATATATATATATATATTCAATAAAAAATATATATATGACATGGGAGAAATGACACAAGATCATGAGGTAAATGACATGTGCATGGTTTATCTTAAAGTTTGACTTAAAAAGTTTATGGTCTAGAATTGATATCTAAAATTAATGGGAGGAAGCCTTTAGTTTGTGGGAGAAATGACACATGTACACAGTTTACTTTAAAGTGGTTGTGTTTTATGGATATTAAAATGAAGAACTTCTATTTAGATCTATTCCAGAGATTGACTGTAGGGGCATTTACTAGATATGTCACCTTTCATAAAAAATGAGATCCAGAGGCTACCTGGCCCTTTATAGACTCTGCCTATAGAACTTGTAGAAGTTAAGAAATTTACATTGACAAATTTACTTGTGAGAAATTTACATTGACAACATATAGAGATTCAATTAGGCTTGTGAAAAGTACAAGTGGACAATGTATAATTCTACTTAGAAGAGTCTTTGGTTTAATGGTTAAGCAAAAAAGAGTCGTTACTTTCTCTATCTAGAGTAGAAGTGGAATACATAGTGGTTACTTCTTTTTGAGTGTTTTGGATGAAATGGACTCTACAAGATATTAAGGTAAATTTCTTTTTGAGTGAGTAGAAGTGGAATGTACATAGTACAATTACTTCTTTTTGAGTTTTTTGGATGAAATGGGCTCTACAAGATATTAAGGTAATTTATTTTTGAGTGTTTTGGATGAAATGGGCTCTACAAGATATTAAGGTAAGGTAAATTTCTTTTTGAGTGTTTTGGATGAAATGGGCTCTACAAGATATTAAGGTAAATCTATATATCTATTAAGTGTTTCAATATAAGTGTAATAATAATTTCAAAAATAAAATATTCTACTTCCTTCAATCACTATTTACATATCATCAGTGATTTACATATCATCATAAAGTACCACTTCCTCACACAACAAGTCTTTGAGAAAATAATGAAGATGGAATACATACCCACAAAGCCTCTTGTTAGAGAAGCATTTGAATATGTGAGAAACAAATTAGGAATAGTTCTTGTAAATTATCTTGTTAGAGAACCATTTTAACATGTGAGAAACAAATTAGGGATAGTTCTTGTAAATTATTGTCACTTATTTGACTTCAAAAAAAGATCCTATGAAATTGAGTGCAATATCTATGTGGTAGAGTACACAATATCTAAGGGGGAGAATACAATATATTTGACTTCAAAAGAAGAGCCTATGAAATTGAGTGCAACATCTATGTGGGAGAGTACACAATATCTAAGGGGGAGAATAGATATAAGGAAGGAATAGAAAGAGTAACAAAAAGCATATGATTGTGTCAATAATTTGAAGTAGTCAAGAAAGATAACAAAGGACCATCAAAATTGAGTGCAATATATATATGATCAAGTGTCAATAATTTGAAGTAGTCAAGAAAGATAACAAAGGACCATCAAAATTGAGTGCAATATCTATATGATATCTATATGATCAAGTGTCAATAATTTGAAGTAAAGAAAGACAACAAAGGACCATCAAAATTTAGTGCAATATCTATATGATTGTGTCAATAATTTGATAATTTGAAGTAGTCAAGAAAGATAACAAAGGACCATCAAAATTGAGTGCAATATCTATGTGGGAGAGTACACAATATCTAAGGGGGAGAATACAATAGAAGGAAGGAATAAAAAGAGTAACAAGAAGCATATGATTGTGTCAATAATTTGAAGTAGTCAAGAAAGATAACAAAGGACCATCATCAAATTCAAATTGAAAGATCAAGTAGTCTTCTTCATGAAGAATAAGCATTAACTAGGTTCATTATTTAAAGGGTTCATTTTTTAATGAAAAAATTTATGAATAATATGGAATGAATCATTGTACATTATGATAAATCTTGTATTTAAATGACATTTGATCTATGAATAAAAAAGAAAATGGGATCATCTCTTAATATATATATATATATAAGTGTGTGTGTAAGAGAGAAATAAAAATCAAAGGTAATTCCACCAAGCATAAAGGAACATGTCCTAATACATTAAATTATGTTTGGTTTCTAGAAGCATTAATCATGAAAGCAAAGGTAATTCCACCAAGCCTAAAGGAGCATGTCCTAATACATTAAATTATGTCCTAATACATTAAATTATGTTTGTTTTCTAGAAGCATTAATCATGAAGAGTCATGAGATCCACATTTCGACCATACTATTTTCAAGTTAAAGGAGCATGTCCTAATACATTATTATGTTTGGTTTCTAGAAGCATTAATCATGACTTTTCTTTGAGATCCACATTTCCATCATACTATTTGCAAGTTCACATTTCCATCATGCTATTTGCAAGTTCTATATGAATATATGTAGTCTAATAACTAATTAGCAAGTTGTGATGTCCTAATACATTATTATGTTTGGTTTCCATCATACTATTTGCAAGTTCTATATGAAGATATGTAGTCTAATAACTATACAGTCTAGCCCATATAACATATAACGGCCTTTGACAATATGAGCAAAGAGTCAAAAAACAGAGAGGCCTCCTAGCAGAGTTCCACCTGTTCATCAAGGTAAGCAACATAATATCGGAAGTGAAACAATGACACCACTGAACATATGTGAATTTAGATATTAAATTGACATTTATTGCAAATGACATGTGCATGGTTTATCTTAAATTTTGACTTAAAAAGTTTATGGTAGAATTCACATCTAAAATTAATGGGAGGAAGCCTTTAGTTTGTGGGAGAAATGACGTGCATGTAAACAATTTACCTTAAAGTGGTTGTGTTTTATGGATATTAAAATGAAGAATTTCTATTTAGATCTATTCCAAAGATTGACTGTAGGGGCATTTACTAGATATGTCACATTCCATAAAAGATGAGATCCAGAGGCTACCTGGCCCTTTACAAACTCTGCCTATAAAACTTGTAGAAGTTGAGAAATTTACATTGACAACATATAGAGATTCAACTAGGCTTGTGAAAAGTACAAGTGGACAATGTATAATTCTACTTGGAAGAGTCTTTGGTTTAATGGTTAAGCAAGAAAGAGTCGTTACTTTCTCTATCTAGAGTAGAAGTGGAATACATAGTAGTTACTTCTTTTTGAGTGTTTTGGATGAAATGGGCTCTACAATATATTAAGGTAAAAGCATATGATTGTGTCAATAATTTGAAGTAGTAAAGAAAGATAACAAAAGACCATCAAAATTGAGTGCAATATCTATATGATTGTGTCAATAATTTGATAATTTGAAGTAGTCAAGAAAGATAACAAAAGACCATCAAAATTGAGTGCAATATCTATGTGGGAGAGTACACAATATCTAAGGGGGAGAATACAATATAAGGAAGGAATAAAAAGAGTAACAAGAAGCATATGATTGTGTCAATAATTTGAAGTCGTCAAGAAAGATAACAAAGGACCATCATGAAGAAGAAGCATTAACTAGGTTCTTCATTTAAAGGGTTCATTTTGTAATGAAAAAAATTATAAATAATATGGAATGAATCATTGTACATTATGATAAATCTTGTATTTAAATGACATTTGATCTATGAATAAAAAATAAAATGGGATCATCTCTTCATATATATGTGTGTATGAGAGAAATAAAAATCAAAGGTAATTCCACCAAGCCTAAAGGAGCACGTCCTAATTAATTAAATTATGTCCTAATACATTAAATTATGTTTGGTTTCTAGAAGAATTAATCATGAAGAGTTATGAGATCCACATTTCGACCATACTATTTGCAAGTTAAAGGAGCATGTCCTAATACATTATTATGTTTGGTTTCTAGAAGCATTAATCATGACTTTTCTTTGAGATCCACATTTCCATCATACCATTTGCAAGTTCACATTTCCATCATGCTATTTGCAAGTTCTATATGAAGATATGTAGTCTAATAACTAATTAGCAAGTTGTGATGTCCTAATACATTATTATGTTTGGTTTCCATCATACTATTTGCAGAATAGTATGAAGATATGTAGTCTAATAACTATACAGTCTTGCCCATATAACATATAACGGCCTTTGACAGTATGAGCAGAGAGTCAAAAAGAAGAGAGGCCTCCCAGCGAAGTTCCACCTATTCATCAAAGTAAGCAACATAATATCGGAAGTGAAACAGTGTCACCACTAAACATATGTGAATTTAGAATGATTTCAACTCTTTTTTCAAAGGAGAAAAAACCTTGTTTCATATATTGATAACAGTTCATATACAAAATCCTCTTGATATACCCATAACAGGTTATCAAGTATAAAAGATCAGATTATGTCTCATACAAAAATACATTATAGCAGTATAAAAGACAATATGTAGTCACAATACTGAAATATGTTACAACAGTATAAAAGATAATATGTAGTCACATTACAGCAGTAGATCATTCTAGTTCAATCATTCCAGCGTTGAGGAATCAAGAGAAGGCTCATTAACGGCATAAGCTTAACAGTGGTAGTAAACTTCCATGCACAAGGCGAGAATAAGCTAGAGCGGATGAAATTGATGGATCCACAGGAACAGTAACAATTGCAGCAACTGAATGCATATCATACTACCAGAAATTCAACATACACCTTATAGCAAAAGGTAATGAAATTTAAAGCATAATTAACAGAGGAGGGGCAGGAGGAGAAATACCATAGGAGGAGCAGGAGGAGAAATACCATAATTGGTAATGAATCATTCATGTAGATTTCAATGTATGGGCATCAACTTTGGTGGGGAACTTCTATTTTAAATGCTTGGAGATATTGGTGGCAGACGACAGTCAACTCAAAAAAGTTGCGAAACTTACATATGGTTTTCACTTTAGAAATCTGGACCAACCGGAACAATTATATCTTCAACAATCTTCTGGTTAAAGAGGATTGTATCAGCAAGGCGATCTTGGCCAGCTACTCCCTGACACCTGAAGATGTTATGCAAAAATCAGAGAAACTTGACTTCCCTGAAACTATAGATCAAAATACGTCGTGGGCCTACTTTGATGGCGCGGCCACACAAAATGGATGTGGAGGGGGGAGACTACTCTACATAAATGATCAACACCACTTTCAACTTAGAATGGGCCTGGGCCTGGCAACCAACAATTTTGTTGAACTACAATGCCTAAGACTCCTTCTGATCTTTGCCCATGAACAAAACTGCAATCACCTTCAAATTTATGGCGACTCCCTCATTGCCTCAGAACAAAATGGCAGACACTTTCCAAAGAATCCACGCAGTTGAATTGGGGCACTTGGCATATTACTGAACAGGTCGGCTTACAGGTGAACAGATTCTACCACAGTCCTTTCATCGAGGAAATTCAGGCAAAACTGGCTGCAGACTTTTGATTACAGTTTTGGGTACTTTTTTTTGGGAGATTTTTCATATCATCACATGCCATTTGTAAATATTCACAACCGGCTGCTATTTTTATTGTTTGTACATACTCTAGATATATAACCTTATATTTATACTTTTTTGCCGTGGGTATGGATTAGTAAGTTATGCATCGAACTGACTTTATCTCTACTGGGTCAGATTCTCATGGACTATAGCCTCTTATTTGTATCACTGACTAGTGTATAAAGTCAACAATATAATTTTGAACACACATGACAGTAACTCAGTAAAATGTAATATGTATTGTTTCTTATCAATGAAAGATTATGAATTTTTCTTTTGTGAAAAATCATGTTGCGTAACATATGTTTAACAGAGGAGGAACAAGAGGAGAAATACCTGGTAGTTTTCTCGCTTGAAGTTGCCGCAGATAATCACAAACAACACGGATGAAAGCAGCCCTAGACCAGCAACAGCATAGACACAGGGAAACGTGCGAACAAACAGATCAAAGAAAACACAGACACGGTAAACAAATGAACTTCGCGGGTGATATATTTATAAGAACTAGTTTAGCCGAATTATTTTAAGAGTAAAAGTTCGGCCGAACTCAAAGTTCGGCCTAACTCAAATTTCGACCGAAATTTTGTTGTCGGTTTTCCCATCTCCGGTAAAAATTATGTTTTCCCACACCGTGAGTGTGCCGTCAATCTAAATGGAAGCATGAGTTCGACCAAAATTTCTTATAAAGTTCGGCTGAACTATCAAATAGTTCGGCCGAACTTTATAAATGGTTCGACCGAACTATTGCCGAAAAACATTTCTACCCCCGATTCTCACAAAAGTGTAACCCAACTTCACATTTCCACCCTAATAAACATGTACCATTAGGCATCTCATATATGATCAATATTTGAGCCATTTATATGATCCATTTTCATGTTGCAACGAGCAAGTTTAGTGTGTTTGTTAAAAATGCTAACTTAAACTTAACAACAATGACTAATAAACATGTACCATTAGACATCTTATACATGATCAATATTTGACCCATTTATATGATCCATTTTCATGTTGCAGCAACCCAGTTTAGTGTGTTTGTTAAAAAACACTTTATAAATAAAGGAAGAGAAAGCAAAAGTGATTATCATTGCAAAGCTAACAAGTGGGAAATTTCTATACCCAACATTCTAAATGGAGCAATTGATGTGAGTTGAAGTTGAAAATAAAAACCGTGCTTATTCACAATTCTAATACTCTAAAATCACCATTGGAAAGAAATGATATTTCTCATGAAAGAGTTTTTAGTTGAATTTTTTAAATGTCTTTTTAAATAAGGTGTCTAACAACTCTGAACTACTGCATAACCATTCAACTAGTTATTAATGTTTTTGTTATTAAATAGGAAACAACATTATCTTACATGATATACATCCTCATTATCACCCTCTAGAGAAAATTATTCCAATTTTTCTCTTTTAGATGCGGAACTCTTTCTTAGAAGTACTCTAAAGATCCATTTATATTTGTAATGGAAGAGGATATCTGCTTTATAGGGATCAAGATTTTTGCATGTAATTGTATTTTCCAAACACCTATATATGAAAAGAAAAATAAACGAAAAATAAACTCTTTTGAGAATGTATGTTTATTTTTATCCCAAATGACAAAATATAAATGAAACAAGAGGATATTGTTGGTATTTCTAATCGTGATATACTAATTATAACCTTAAGCTTTACCTAACCTTTAGCCCTTCAATTATGGGAAATATAGGCAATGCAAGTTATAGAATTTAAGTGGTAAAATATGTATGGTTCATCATTTGTGTCTTAGCAATAAAATCTTACCATTCTTGTGCCATAACTTCAATTACAAATCAATGCAACCAATGAACCATTGTCAACATAGGTTTTCTATAATGAAAATGGCAAAAGGAGAAGAAAAAGAAAAATACACTCAATATGTAAGGTTTTGAACAATAATGAGTGTTATAGCACAAATTGGAAAGAATAAAAAATAATTATGTCAACCACATGTTATATATAAATACCCATCCCATATCCACAAATCCCAATATAAATACTAAAAGTTATTCAACATATATTTTCATTGTCATTTTTTTTAATTGTCCCTTTATATATGAAGGATGCTAATATCATTTAAAGTTCAAAATTGATTTATTAAGACCATAAAACCTATGTCATTTTTTTAATTGTCCCTTTATAAATGAAGGCTAATATCATTTAAAATTCAAAATTTATTTATTATGACCATAAAACCTATGCCCAAAACTTCATTTTAATCCTTCTCCTTTAAAGACCAACTCATATGATGAACTCTGACTGACCATGAAAAATCCGATAAAACCCACTAATAACCAAGTTACCAACCCAGCAAAACCCACATAGTACCATCTTTGAATTTGAAAATAGTGAATAATCAGGAAAGGAATACCTTTACCAAACTACTAGCCTAGGACCAACCCAATAAGCTAGCTCGGATTCATGTTCTGAAATTGTTAAGTGCTTTTTCTTCAGAAAAAAATTAACAAGGGTTTTTTTTAAAGAGCAATCATATTTTGTTAACAAAAGGATACTTCATTCAATTAATTCCAGTTGATGTGCTCCATCAGCGAGAACGGTTGAATATATTGTGCGATAGATATATTTTCTCCAAAACTATGGGTTATTACATTGCAAAGAATGGCTCCTCAAGTTGTGATAATGACGGAAGCTACAATCAATTCATGGGTACTCTGCCTAGTAGGTTAGGTTCACTGAATGAAATGAAGAGGTTGAATATTTGAGAAAATCAGTCCTCTAATAGCATGTTCACTGACTTTATCTTATGTAATCAACTAACAAACCTCAATTATTCAAATAAAAAATTTTCAAGGCGTATTCCTACAGATCTAGTGAAGCTACCCGTTATTACATATTTGTATCTCTGTTTCAACTTCTTCGACGTCGACAACAAAAATTACATCTGAATTGGATAATTACACCTAAAAATCCAAAAGAGGCACTTCTAATTATCGTTTGATATGTTACCAACCTATGAATTCACCCTGGTTTTTGGAATTTGACTATGTTAGTTGGAATATTTTTTATCCAACACTTTGTAGTACACCAACCAGTTTGGTATGTTACCAACCAGTTTCGGCCCAATGCTTTATGGTTTTGTAGGATATTGCACTATAGAATCTCTATAGCAATGAATCCTTGTGTGACCTACGTATAAATATACGCTATCGGGGAAGTCCTAGGATGGGCAAAGCGGCCAGATATTCCTAGGCGTTTGACAACTAGCTACCCACTCACTCACATTTATTCACGTTCAACTTTCATCTTATAAGAAATGGGGAAATAAAGAAATTCGACCAAGAGTTATTAACGGAAGCGAGTAAATACGATAAGCTAACTTTGACTATATCAATCCATGAAAACTACCATTTATTCTATTCTCTCTAAATATCAACTGGAAAATGTAAACATATGCAAACAAATATACAATTCTGCCCACCATTCTGTGGCTTCTTTCCTAATATATCCATTAAAATGTAAACATGGGTAGATAAACACACATACCATTTTTATTTTTCTTTTCAATTCTACCCATTCCATAAGTAGCTCTGTACTGCACCATTTCCAATATCTTTGCTTCCACCAATTGTAGGGAGATAGTAAACAACTATTAGAGAAATGGCCACGAGAATACTAATTTTACTACAAGAAACACTCAAGCTGTCTTTACCTGGATCTCAGAAGTGCTTGGTGCAAACTGCCATGGCGCTATTATTTTCACAAATGGAATGGTGAAAAGGTGTTATCCGAAAGGCTGCTGATTCAAATGATAAATAGGGATGAAATGAAAGGTAGCGGTAGCGACTCGAGAGATAAGGAGATGAGAGTAGCCTGTAGGGTTTCATCAATCTTATCAGTGAGACCTAATACCATGAAAACTCGCAGGTGTGCCGGGCTCGTGACCTTCAACAATTACTCTGCCACGATAGATTTTAACAATCTATCACACACAACACTTATCGCTTATTACACGTGACGTGGCAGGTTTACAAGATTGAGTGAATCGTTTACTGACTACGGTATGTCAGTTTCCCTATTACGAAAATTTTGTATAATTATTATTGTCAGATTGCGGTAACAATGATTATATTGACTGAAAAATATTAAAAAAAACTCAAACACAAAAGGAAGTTACCCAGTTTACACCACTTGCGATTGGTATATTCACCGGGAATATTATTACTAGGCTGGCAACGCGTCCTCGAAATTTGAACGAGTTGTTGAATTTCCCTATGAGCTTATTCTTTCTATTTGACGGTTCTATTTTTAAATCATTTTAAATTGTATTTGTCTGACATGCAATTTGTAAATGGTAAATCACATCAAATCATTGCGAGGCCGGTTGCGTCCTCAAAATTTGAGAAAGTTCTGACTTGACCTAATGAGGTATTCTATCTATTTAACGAAATTATTTTAAATTATTTTTGTTTTAAATTTCGTTAGAAAATATTAAATTTTAACTTTTAATTGTGTAATTTAAGTGTTTGACATTTGTTAAATTTATTCGTATATTTTAAATAACTAGTATATTTGGGAAGGGAACTCAGGGAACGCAATTGTTTTTAAAGGTGCAAATATGTGAAGAAGGAATGAAATTTTTGGTAAAATTATTTTGACAATTTGAAAAAATTTGTAAATTTTATTATGAAGAAAAACATTCTATTTTAGTGGTTGTTTATTTGGCAATGGAAATTCATTGTTGCAGCATTTGGTTATGCACGAAGTAAGATGATTGATGGAAGATTGCATAGGTAAATAGCTAAATGATTACTAAATTTAAGAAATTTATATAGAGTGTCCTAGCAATCTCTACACTCCTACTAACTTGACAAAGGAGAAAGAAAAAACCAAACTCCCTAGCTAAAGATGCATAGCTTCAATTCTTTTAAATGTTTGTGAAAAAATTTATTGCTTATGGAGTAGAACAATTCACTTATCTAGCTTAACCATGTACATCTTCCGCTCTCTTTCTCTAATTTACAAAAATTCTATTTATCTTAAAATTGCAAGAATGAAAAACATAGTTCTCTAGCAATATCTAAACTCATAGTATCACATCCAAGAAATAAGAACAAAGGAACTTCATATACTAAAGAAGCAAGTAGTCAATTATTTTGCACGGATGTGGAAGAAAATATTGCTTCTCAAACCAAGAATTCCATCTCAACCTCTCTTTGTCAAAATCAACAAACTTACATTCATTTTCACTTTGCAAGAATGAAGAGAAGAGTTGTAACAAGTTATGTGACATAAGAGATAAACATATGAATTAAAAAAAATAAAATCACTTTAGCCATAAATTCATGTAACCTTGATCCCACCTAGTATTCTAGAAGTTCTGTTTAAAAATCAATATACATCTTAGTAAATCCAAAGCCCTTCATATAATTGGCCATGTGGTTTGCATCTAATAAAATAGAAAACAAAGATTATACAACAACATTGAAAAAAGATATATAAAATAAAATATGTAATGAGAGCTCGGAAAATACTGATTTGCAATTTTATCATCTACTTTTGGACTGCAATTTCTAATGTTTTTAACTTTTCCAAGAGAATTTTGCAAATAAATCCTCATATGATCATGAATAAGGTTGAAAGTAGATTATAAATATATAACGGTCACCCATATCTTTTTTATACTTAATACTTGAAACACTTTTGAGCCTATGAATTTTTCTCCAATTCTCTGGATTATTGGTTACAATGGCATTCCTTTTCTTTTATAAAGTGAAATTTTTAACATGTGAATGACATAAGTAAAATTATTTTTGTATGGTTTGTCACAATGTCATTCTTTTTAATTTAGAGAGAGAAATGTTTGACCTTCTAGGAAATTGGGACAGTTACCACTAGAGAACAACGACTCTGAAACTTGCACCAGGAAACAGACCCCACACAGATATGAAAAACAACCACACTATATTCCATTTTATAAACAAGGAAAGAGCAACATCAACAAAGAAAGCACCCTTTACCCATTAGTTTACTTAGTTGGCCGAGTAATAGTTGTACCTTAGTAAAATTATTTTTGGATTGTTTGTGACAATGTCATTCCTTTTAGTTTATCTAGAAAAATGTGTCACATGTGAGTGACAAAAGTAAAATTGCAACGATAGCAAGCAAGAAAAAAAATGGATATCAATTGGAAAAAAAAAAACAACGAGTAAAATTATGTGCATGTCAAACTAGAATTGCATCATTTGATAAGATAAAGAAGAAAAATAATCTACATACTAAATTGTAGCTTCAATTTTTATCAGCTAAAGTTGCACGAACTCATCAAAACCCAATCTACACAGGATTCTCATTTTCCCTCCAAAAAAATACAAATGCATGTATTTAACGAATATTTTTTCCCTCGAAATTCGTGAAAAATCTGAAGGGAAATTCCTGCTTCTCAAGGGCCTCGCTGAGATCTTCTTGGAATGTCGCCACTTGCTATTTATAATGTTTCATGATGTTTCATTTTTTTTGTTGTGTCACTGAAGCCGTAAGTCAAAGCCAAATAACTCAGGCTACGCTGACCTAAAGGGTCGACTCCTCCTTTCTCCATGCCAATTTGACAACATCGTCAATATCTTCTCTGTACTCTTCCTTCCCTTTCATCTTTGAAGGCGTGCTTCTTGGGGTTGAACAAGGTGTCTCACAACATTGCTACATTATTGCTCATAGTTGGCACAATCAAGTGATCCAACAAGCACACCCTTATTCTCTCTATGTCCATGGGAAATTTTGACGCAAGGAGTCCAGAAAAGCCCTGCAGATGGTCAAATCCTAATACGGATCCTGAATTATCGAAGTAGCCTTTAACACGACCTTTTGGAATGGAGTAAGCTAACCATTCAAAGGAATTCCCTTTGGGTTTTGCGCCCCCGGCGACCGGTGAATCCCTCCGGCGAACGCGAGTCCCACGCCCCTCCCCATCTTCATCCCATGAAGTTAACGTTTGAAGGAGCCCGTTAGGATCCAGTCACCATTTCTATCTCCCCTCACCTATGCACGGGGGAAACCATGAAAGAAAATACAAATATCTTCCCGTGTTCATCAAGCCGAATCCAAACAGGGACCTGCAAACCAGTCGATAGGAAGATGCCACAGTTGCGGTGCCATAATCAATCAAGCCTCCCCTATATAGCTCCTATAATTCAATACTCATGTCATCCCCTATTACACACTAGTTTGATTGAATGCTATCGCTCGACAAAAAATCGAAGGAGTTACTCACTTGACGGAGACCGGGTATGTGGTGTCTGTTTTTTTAAGCAAGGGTTTGTTTAGTTAAATGTCATTTTTTGGTTTAAATGGGAATTCTCGAATAAAGAAACATTGTCCTTTATGTTAAAAATCTCAACGGAATGAAAGCCCTTGGTGGACCACTATAGAAGGATTTATTTAGTCGACGGAAAACCGGTCTGTTTTGTTTAGTGAATGTATGTTTTTTAATTAGATGTCTCTGTATTTTTAAGTGAGAACCCCAAAATAATTTGTTTGCCACAACCCATTTAATTTGTTTACTACAACCCATTTAATTTTTTTACCACAACCCAATTTATTTAGAACATTTTATAAGGGAACACAGGTCCACCATCTGGACAACCATTGTGCCAACTCGTTGGTCAACTATTGCGGCAACTCGCTTAAACAGATACTCACCTAAAAATGGTGAAGCAAATGAAATGGGAGTCAATAATTGCCCTTCCAGTGCAAAACCCTAAAGAAAACCTCATCTTCTCTAGGTCGGATTTAGATTGATCTCTTGTACAAGGAAAACACATGGAATCCTTAGATCGGATTGCAAAAATCCCTTCAACTAGAATTTGAGACTTTATTAAAGGAGAGGAAATCAACCCAGATGCTCCATGTTCTTTCACTCAAGTACAAAACAAATGCCCATGCTCAAGGCCTACTGCTTCCTTGCTATATGAAGTGTAAGTTTTTTTAGAAATCCCACGAATATATGTTGTTATTAATAGTGCTCCATCAGTTTTCATGGAATCATATGTATTGAGTTTTCAAATTTTTTTATGCATCTATGCTTGTTCATATGGCCCTGATGACAGAAGGGGACAAGATGAAATGAAGCGAAAATACTCATTTGTGAAAAACAGGGGATGCCAATATCATTTCATTGTAAAAATTATGGCTCAAATCCGTGAGGTTGCGATAATAACATATAATATGTATGAGCATGTAGATAGCTAAGGATCGCCTTGTCATGGCCAACAAGACACCTCGGGTCCTACTAGGGTGCTGCATCAACCAAAGTTATCAAGGGACATGGTTTCCTATGTAGAGAGTTGTTTCTTCTTGAATGTGCCAGTTGACTCTGTTTGCAAAATGCATGTTAAAAAATATATTGACGTGGATGTTGCAGCTCGAAATAGGGATTTATTTTTGTGTATGAAAGATGTTGTTAACATATATAATCGTCTAATGAAAGGAAATTATTAGTTGCATAAGAAAGATGAAATGAGTGTGAACCTTTGGTATAGGAAACACCCAAATGATTTTTTCTTTTATCAAAATCCCAATGGTGGAGATGTGCCTTTTATAGTTGGATTTCAGACGAAGTGGATGTTAGAGACCATGGTGAAGCTATCGAATAATAGCCTAATAGCCATGGATTAGAGATTCAACGCGAATAAGTATGGGGTGAGTGTATTAAGAATGATTGATCTAGTATAATAACTTGATTAATAATGATTGATGCTCTATGTATTTTGAATGTGATAGTATCAATTGTACACACTTGTCATGTTTGATCACCAACAAAGTGGGTTGCCAGTTGCATGGGTGGTGGCATCACGTAATACATCACAAGACATTTCGCTATGGTTGGAGCAACTCATGCATAGGTGTCAACAAGTTTATCATAGTTGGAAAGTTAATGCTTTCATGGTTGATGATGCATTGCCTGAAATTGGTGCGTTAAGGTAACTTCAATATTCTTATTTTACAGTACAACTTGTATTTATTACCAAAATAACATGCTTGAAATGAATTGAATGTAGCAGGAGAATCACAAGGTGCAATGTTATCTTGTGTGTTTGGTACGTACGTCAAGCATGGCTAAAAAACGTGAATCGATTGGCCAGTAATCCAGAAATAGCAAAAGAAATGTTTAGTGATTTGTGTTTAATTATGAATTATTGCTCCAATGTTGAAGTGAGCAATGCAATTAATGATTTCTTCAACAAATTTTCTAATGAGGAAAAGTTTCTAGACTATTTCCACAAGAATTGGGTTGCTGGTGACAAGATTTGTAAGTTGAAAAACTCTTAAGTTAAATTTCTCTTTTTGGTTTGAAATATGGATGAAATATCTTCATTAACCCAAATTTTATGCAATTAGGGATGTGGGTCAAAGGTTTTCGGGAATTTCCCCATGCAATTCAGGAGACAAACAATGTTGTGGAATCATATAATTGTTACCTAAAGACAACCTTTCTATCTGATAGAAGAAATAAATGTTCTCATAGGATGGATTGGTTGATATATATTCTTATAACAAATGTTGAACCTTGTTATTGGTTTAAGGAAATTCTAAAAAATGAAGGATTTTTAAATAATTACAAGAAAGAGAAATAGTTGGAATCATTAATGGAGAAAGAAAAAATAATTCCAGATAGTGATTGCAGCCCTCATGAGAAAAGGTCTCATGCTTTTTAGGTGAGAAGTCAATCTAAAGCTAATAAGCAACATCTTGTCACTTGTCATCATACAAATTTCATAACTTGTGATTGCCCATGGTTTATTCGTGGCAACATATGTAAGCATGCCATAAAGGTGGGTTGGTTGTGTTCCGGTTCAATGGATTCAAACCAATTACAAAATCATCAAAGCACAAATAAATCATACAATGACCCTCCTGAGATAAATATAGAGGCAATATCCGATCTCCCTGAAGATGAAAACACAATTGCCATGGATAGTCATAATGCTGATGTAAATGCTAGACAAATTGAGATGACTAAGAAGAAATTATTTCGCTACTTAGACCTGGTTCGAAACAATCCTCCTGCTAATTTGACCAAGATTGAATAGTTGATTGCTTTAGTTAAAAAATTGTTGGATGACACCAACAATCTGCATATTATGGATTATGAATTCACGTGTGGATTGGTTGTTTTTGAGTTATCTTTGAAGAGGAAGAAGAGTTTCCTAAGTCCCAAAAGGAGAAGAAAAACAAGGCAACAAAATGAAATATTGGAAATTGACTTAAATATCTCGGCAGATGAAGATGAACCGTTTCAGTTTGAAGAACTCAACAAGCGAGGTTGCCCTCGCTCCAACAATGAATGCTTTTCCAAGTTTCTTGTGCACTATTTTGTTTTCAATTTGATTTTAATATTTATTCCTGTGTTAGCTGTATTTGATGTATTAATTTTTTGTTGACTATGTCCTTGTATATTTGATAGGTGGTGAGGATATGGTTGGAGATTTATCTAATTTGATGGAATTGTCATTTAAGGTGATTAAATAAATATATGCATTTACACTCATTCTTTTAATACATTGATTGTTTTGTAAGTGATGTAAGATAGCTTTCAAGTGGTTTTCCATCCTTGCATAGTTGCATATATTGGTGTCCAAACAATAATCTTATATATAAATTCGAATAAAAACAATGGAAATGTAACAAAATTATTAGAGGAACTACAATGAAATTGTAACTAAACGTGTCAAACACAATTTTACCAGTTTTTTATAACTAACAAAAGAAACCGGAGAGTAATATATATTACAACATCAAATATAATGTGTTTGTTGTCTATGAGTTGCTGCAATGGTGAGCTAGTGTGTCAACAATAGTGAGCCAGTGTGTCAGCAACGGTGAGCGTGTGTCAACAACAGTGAGCAAGTGTATCAGCATCGGTGAGCTAGTGTTACAACAACGGTGAGCCAGTGTTGCAACAACTATGAGCCAGTGTGTCAGCAACTATGAGCCAATGTGTTAGAAACTATGAGCCAGTGTGTCAGCAACGGTGGCCTAGTCTGTCAATCTGAATCTATGGATGAAGGGGGACATTCATGAAGATTGCTGATACAATAATCACTATGTGTTGGTTCATCAGGACGAAGATAACCTCCTGTCTCCATAATTGCATTCCAACAATTAGAGTCTTCTTTTTTTGTTAGCGTATATTTCTTTTTATATACCCGTGTTGGAAGGCAGATCATTGGATAGTGAAATCAAAGAGCTATCCATTGATTCCCACACTGTTCCATATCAATAATATATTGAGAAACCCTTGTTAAGGTTGTATTTAATTTGAGTTAGTTAAATGGATCTTTATTTTGGGGTTGTTTTCCCAAGCTGTCCCACCTTGCTTTACATCATGCATGTGCCTTAGTTTCCAGTGATTGAATCTGGCGCGCATAATATGCAATGGTCATCTCCCTATTCTTGGAGATAAAATTTGCTACTTCTAGAGATTTGATGGATTTTTCATGTTCTTCTATCACCTCCACAAGTTTGGGATGTTCTCCTCTAACCCATAGAAGGCTCTCGAAATTATGCAAATAAATTTTCACATCATCCAACCAACTGGTCCGATTTCTCAAATACGATACAAAGGCTCTCAATTGGACATCCCTTGTAACATGGTTGGGATTCCATATTGTATTATAAGGTACCAAAAAAATGTGTTGGTACAGTTCACAAAGAAAGTCTCTATCTTGCTCACAAATTGTCATATATGCCTCCTTGAAACCATCACTACTTTCAACCTTGAGAGGGATATTTTCGATGATAGCATTCTTTTTAAATATCAGGAATTTTTCAATCAAGTACACGTTCTAATTAGTTGAAGGACCCCTGCAACTGAGCACACCATCCATTATTTGTCCAAGTTCTTGCTTATCCTTCTCTAACTTGGTCACTCTCCTTTCCAGCTCATCCACTATTTTTAATTTCTTCGTAAAACTTTGTTTTTATATTCTTCACATTCTTGTGAAGGTCACAAAATGAGATTTTGTGCACATTGTAAGGTATTAGGTGTCCCAGATATGGGTATTTAGACAATTGTAATTTATCCTTTCGTTCCTCATCATCTTTTTCACCAATGTCTTTGGTCATTTTGATCTCTGGTTCCTCATCCTATGTTAGTTTCATATCTTGCTGGTGTTTCTCTATGTCTATACCCATTTATTTTGCTAGTTTGATATGTAATTCATGTTCCTCTATATGGACAGCTGTGATTTTGGTATAATCCTCTGTTTGCACAACAATGTCATCAGTTTATTTTTTTCCAAGGGGTATATCTTGTTGGACCCCTAGAGAAGGAATACCTATGTCATAAATGGGTATGGACTTTGCAACTTGGGCCAAGCAATCTAATCTATCAAAAGTTTCTTTTTGTCTGAGCTCATATGTTAGGGTTTTAGCTTTGATCTGTAGTTGTATGTTTTTCATCTAGAGAATCCTATTCTTCCTTATCAATGAAATATACAAAGGAAGATGTTTACAAGTACTTACTTTTGCAATGTGATTCTTTGTCAATTCTGGTGGTTTAGTTGGTTGGTCCTCCTGACCATCCCCATATAATTTTGGTTGTGCAGTCAGTTGGTCCTCCTAATCATCCCCATACAATTCTAGTTGTGTAGTTGTTTGGTCCTCCTGATCATCCCTATAAAATTTTGGTTGTGCAGTTGGTTGGCCCAACACTTTTTCCCTATACAATTGTTGGTACTCCTCTTCATCCGCATACAACATTTGAATTGAGACAAGGCCATCTAAGTCGTACCATTTGGCTAGTCCCGTTATGTATTCATAGTCAAAATTAGGAAATGGGAGCTTATCAAATTGTTCTTCTGTGTTAGCAAGCTGGCCTAATCCTTCTTCCATGAATATTTATTGCATGCATCCTTGGTCCATGACTCCTTCAATCAATACATCATGTGGATACTCTTGTCCTTGCTCCTGCTCTTGTTCTAATGTTGTCTCTTCTGGGAGTTCTTCTGTGACAATGGGGAGGGTTTCAGGAACTGGATCATAACGACCTTTCTTTCTCCTGTTCTGCTTGGATTTTAGCACTGCTGTCGGGCGTTTCATATATCCTCTCAATCTTCTAGTCGCAAGTTTACTCCCCAATATTTGTACTTCATCATCATCATCATCTTGGCCATCTCCTTTATGTGAAGATTTAGCAAGAGAAACCCTAGAAACCTTCCTAGTTTGAACACTGGCAACTCAGTTTCCATATGGAAAGGTTCTAAGGGAATTTCTGCAGGTGGGAGCTTATGGGACAGAGTTGTGGGTGTGAGGTCATGGGGCAGAGTTGCAGCTAGGAGGTCATGGGGCAGAGTTGCAGCTGGGGGGTCATGAGGGGGAGTTGTAGCTGAGAGGTCATGGGGTGGAGTTGCATCTTGGAGGTCATGGGGCGGAGTTGCAACTAGGGGGTCATGGGGCGGAGTTGTAGCTGACAGGTCATGTGGTGGAGTTGCAGCCTGGAGGTCATTGGGTGGATTTGCAACTTCAACATATAATGGCCTTCCAACTTGTTCATCCCATGTTCTCCCCTCCCTTTGTAGCATAGCAACCACCAAAAGTTTAACAAGGCATTGGTGGGACATGATTTCGAGCGGCTGCTTTGATTTCTGCACAGTTAGGGCCATTTGGTCTAGGGTTTTTGTAAGAAAGAAAGACCTATTAAGAAACCTGCCATGACGCAGGTGGTCTAACAAGTGGAGGTGCTCATAATAAATAACCACATACCTTCCTTCACAAGTGAAAAATATTTGGACAAGGAATGAAACATCTGACCAGGGTTGTGGTAATGACTTCCTCTCATATCTTGAGCCACTCCTCATCAATTATTTTCCTGCCTCAAGGAAATGCCTCACAATATGAGGTTGGGGTTTTTGGGGTGAAAACCACTTTTCTCTCGTCTAGGGTAACCCTGGCACTTCTGCAATCACTTCTTCTGTCGCATGCACCACTGTCCCTGCTACCTCTGATCTACCCTCCTCGTAATGCATGGAAAATTCTAGGGTTATGTCATTGTCATGCCCCTGAAACCTGCGAATATAATTTATCTAATCGCTATGTTCAAATAATTGTTTAACGGGTGGAAATGTGTTTAACAATTCTTCAGCACTTTCTCTGCGTACTCTTGCACCTCCCATATTTAGCCAGAGTTCAGAGTGGCTATGGTTGTGTTAGTTGTTTGCAAGAGGTTGAATGTGGGACATTGGCGCAATGGAAGATTTGGGGTAATGGGTACAATAATAAATTAATAATGGGGACGGGTCATTTATGGTGATGCCAATATGGAGACATGCGTTGCCGCAATTCCTGCCTCCTATTTGACACCGACTGTTCGTTTCTATCGTGGTTAAGGGAGATTTCCGTTACCGTTGTACACTGTCAAAGATTGCTCAGGAGTTGCCGCATAATAATTTAGGGTTTTATCATACCAAATACTTAAATAAATTTCTTTAAATGGGGATTAGGGTCTATACCACCACTTCCATGTACCGCTCATCCTTGGGAAATAATTTCTTAGCATTAAGGATAATCTAACATGGGCTAGTGTTGGTTACAGTTTATGGTTGTCAAGTTAACTTGATTGATTTGCAAGTTGTTCATATTATTTTCTTTGTTTGCAGGCTAAGCTGTTGTTGTTGTCATGGATGTCAAAACGTGCTTCAGTTCAAAACACCTAGCCTTGTGGCTGTAGATGTTGATGATGGAGAAATTCACAAAAATTGGATTATTTGTTTGGATATTTATACATTTCTACCCCTTAAATAAGGTTGGATCTATGGATTGCAAAAGTGCAAGATGTCACATTTTCATTTTGAATTTAACCATGTCTGTATAAAGGGAAAATAATGATTGATAATATATAAGCTATCTTGGTTGGCTTGTAACCAAGGGTATCTCACATAGTTTTTCATTGAAGAGAGTTCTTTAAGAATTAGAGCTCATTATACTCAAATTAGACGCTTGTATAAATTATGGGAGCATGTGTTGCTCATGGATAATGAGTGAATGAATGTTCATAGAAGTTGGAATTGGAAGGTGTATTGAAGGCATTATAATGAATAAATAGTCTCATTTTGTAGCATCTTTTGGAATCCTCTATTTGCTGATAAAACTATTTATTTTGTTGTTTACTTTTGGGTTATGTTTAAACTGATGTCAATTGATAAAATATCATTTGTAAAAGGAAATAGTAAGTATGTATGTTTTATATATATTAAGAATCCATCACATAATATAATAACAGAACTAAACTGTAATAAAAATTAGACAACTGAATTATAATAACAATGTTTAATTAGTTGTCCAAGTGAGGCAATATAATTTAATATAAAGTAATTAAAAGTAAAAATACAATTTAAACATTGATAAATACATGAGAACATTTTTTCAAATATATTAAATACATGACAAAGCTTCTGTACATGTGCCAGCGCAATTGAATCACATTGGAATCTGACTTCTAGAATAAAAGCCATAATAAAAACATCCATCACATAATATAATGACAGAAATAAACTGTAATAGAAATGTAATTCTATTAATAGTTTTACTGAAAAATACATTTTCTACATACATGTGTTGAGATATAACACCCAGAAATAGAGTGAGGCCATCAATAAAAAACACCTCATATAAATAAATACATCAAAAATGATGGACATCAGGTTGCTCTAATATATCTCAAGAAACAGGAACACGATAATATGACTCCCCCCATAATAACCCCAATACTAATCACAACAACAATCCATTCATTAATATGCCATGCATATCAATTCCTATCAATAATAATTAGTGGAGCACATGCTGGTTCCACAAATCTGGCACATCCACGTCCATTGGATGCTGCTTTAATGAGTATCGAGTCAGCCACCCTTTGGACATCAGATTTGTAAATAATCTCAAAACATTGGAACTGTGGAGCAATGGTTCTTGCCTGCTAGTGAAGGGGTTTTAGATTATGTCTTCTAACCTCGTAGGTACCGTTCATTTGGTTGATGATTAATTCGGAGTTTGTGTAAGTGACAATGTCACTTACATCATAAATATGTGTTGTCGTGAGGCCATCAATCAAAGCATGGTAGTATGCTTTGTTGTTTGTAGTACTGCCAATTATTTCTCTATTGTTTTGGTATACCTGGCTAAGGGCTTCATTATGAATCTGGAACCTTGTTCGTGCATGCCCTGGGTTTGGTTGGCACCATATTTGGATTTCCAGAACCCATTTTGTAACCATCTACAAAAAAAAGAAAAAAATTTAATCAAATATTGTTACAATGTTAAAATGCAGTAGCGGCAACTCGTTGTTTCAGTAGAGGTAACGATGACTTGTTGCCACTGTAATAGTGAAATAATTCACTGTTACAATGGCGACAAGTCATTGTTACCGCTACTGCAACAACGAGTTCCCACTCTCTCTCTCTATCTATCTTTAAATTTGGAAATATAGAATTTGAAAATACAATGAAAATTTTAATTTTGAGATGAGTAGTTATAGTGGCGGCAATACACTGCTACTTTTATTGTTGCCGCTAATGTAACAACAAGTTGTCGCACTCTCTCTATCTCTTTAAAATTTGCAGTATATTTGTAAACGAACATAGTAATAACTAAAACATTAATAGATTAACTAGAGAATTTTTTAATATAAAATAAATAAAATTTGAAAAAATAATTAAAATTTTAATTTTGAGCAGTGGCGGCAACTCGTTGTTGCCACTACTGCAACAGCGAGTTGTCGCCACTTCTCAAAATTAAAATTTGTAGTGGCGACAACTAGTTGTTTCTGCTATTGAAACATCGAGCTGCAACTCTCTCTCTATCTCTTTAAATTTGCATTATATAAAAAGGAAAAACACAGTAAACGGTAAATTTACTTACCTTTCATATTGCTCCTGCTAGTTCTCCTTGTCCATGCCTGGTAAATTGGTCCCTAAAATTGGAAGCGCAAAGAAGCAAAGGAAGCACAATTAAAAACTAGAAATAAAAAATGAAGTGCTTACAAATTGCAATTTTGTTAATATAAATAAAATTGTAATTTTGAGCAGTTGCAGCAATACACTGTTATAGTGGCAGAAACTCGATGTTGTCGCTACTACAATAGCGAGTTTCCACCACTACTCAAAATTAAAATTTGTAGTGGCGACAACTCGTTGTTGTCGCTCTCTCTCTATCTCTTTAAATTTGCATTACATAAAAAGGAAAAACACAGTAAACGGTAAATTTACTTCCCTTTCGTATTGCTCCTGCTAGTTCTCCTTGTCCATGCCTGGTAAATTGGTCCCTGAAATTGGAAGCACAAAGAAGCAAAGGAAGCTCATTAAAAACTAGAAATAAAAGATGAAGTGCTTACAAATTGTGTTTTTGTTAATATAAATAAAATTTTAATTTTCAGCAGTTGCGGCAATACATAGTGAGTTGCCACTATTGCAACAATGAGTTGTCGCCACTGCTCAAAATTAAAATTTGCAGTGGCGACAAATCGTTGTTTCTGCTACTCCAATAACGAGTTGTCGCCACTGCTCAAAATTAAAATTTGCAGTGGTGGAAACTCGTTGTTGCCGCTACTGCAACTGCGAGTTGCCGCTCTCTCTCTATCTTTTTAAATTTGAATTATATAAAAAGGAAAAACACAGTAAACGAGAAATTTACTTACCTTTCGTATTGCTCCTCCTAGTTCTCCTTGTCCACGCCTGCTAAATTGGTCCCTGGTTAAATTGGCCCCTGAAATTGGAAGCACAAAGAAGCAGAGGAAGCTCATTAAAAATTAGAAATAAAAATTGAAATTCTTACAAATTGCAATTTTGTTAATTTAAAGAAATCAAAGATGTGGGAAGTAGCTACAATATACCCTGTAAAAAATGAAGTGCTTACAAATTGCAATTTTGTTAATTTAAAGAAATCAAAGAGGTGGGAAATAGCTACACTGTACCCTGTGTACCCTATCCAATATTATTCCACCATCTGCAGGCAGTGCTATGCAAGTTCTCTATAGAGTGGAAGAAAATCTGGAAACAAAAAATCAATAAACAAACCAATTACATCAATGCAAAAAGTCTATAAACAATCAAGGTCACTAAAATGAAAATAAGAGAATTAGATATTGCAAGCTCTGCTGATATATGAAAATTTTTCTTACCTCCAATCAAAAGAGGAATGGAAATTGTTTTGGCCAGTTTTCTTAAGCTCTCCAACGACCCAGTAATAACCTTTGCTCTTGTTCATAAATAAATACCTCTACTCTTGTTTAGGAACTTCTCCGGCTCTTGAATGTTAATCTCACACCAACACCATATACAAACAGAAACTAATTGTTTCCACTCTTGGCTCTAATGCTTAAACCATTAATAGTTGCTCAAATGTTTCTCATCCAGCTATTGGAGGGTCCTCACAACAAAGATAAAAAGTGGAGGACTCGACGGAATGAAGGAATGAAGTGCTCTCGATGGAATGAATCAAAATCCACTCGACGGAATTAATAAGGAATGATCCACAGAATGAGTAGGGAGTTGTCCGCCCAAATAATTCAAATTGCTGAGTGGACTGGTTTGGGTGGTAAAACCATAAAACCATAGTCGTGGTAGATAAGTAGCCATTACTCCCATTTATGGAGGTCGATTCAAATTTCAAATGGCAATAAGAATCCTGTCACTTCAACCCTCTAGTGGCTGCGTGAGGTAGCTAGCTGGCTCATGTGGCTGCGTACCCGAGACTCGAAAACGAGGACGGAGTGCCCAAACGAACAACTCATTGCCCACGTTAACAGACGTTAACGTCCCTTTGCCATGGAGGGGACGAGGTTGCAAAATGTTTTCGCCAGTCGTCGACGGTGAAAAACCCAAAGGTCATTCCGTCGAATGGTTAGCCCACACCTTTTGGAATTACCAGGGATCAGATTTGTCCCATCTCCAACACTCGGTGTTTGTGTCGCTGCATTGTTCATCCTCCCGTTTACCTCATTTTGTTACTCATCCAAACATCGTTTCTGTTTCCACGACCGTCGTTGCCTCATTTGCACTCGCCAAGGTCATGTGTCCCATGTAATACCATTGGGCCCCATAGCATCCATACATCACTCAATCATTTTGAATTTGAAACCCGCCCAAACAATGAAATTTGAAACCCGCCTAAAGACTATACTGCCTCCCAACTCCCTTCTGAAGCTCCGGATTCGGATCTGGATTCCCTCTCCCATGTACTTACTTACCTTTCTACCATGGGAGTCTTGCAAGCAATAAAGCCAGAGTGTAATGTCCAGGGAATTAACGCATCAGTGACCGCGACCATGACATACGCTTTTACTAATATGAACAAAACCTACTTTGTGTCTCGGGACATTAGTCCCTTGAGCCTCGCTCCTTTCGCTCTCTTGCATACACAGCTTGCTTACCTGGCTGCGTGGGACCATATTCACGAGCGTGTGCTTCATGGTGCGACAATTTCCAGGTTTCTTGTGCCGATGATAAAGATTTATGGTCATATGCAGCTAACGAAGGAGAGTTCAACAAGTTGTTCAATGCAGCCATGGCATCCCTCACAAACGTAGATATGGGGGAAATATTATCTAATTTCGATGGCTTCAAAGGCGTCAACACACTAGTGGACTTGGGTGGAGGGCACAGAGAAGTGTTCAGTCAAATAGTGGGTGTATATCCTCATATCCACACCATCAATTTTGATCTCCCTAGCATTATCGCAACTGCACTCAATTCTCCGCCGTATTCCCATTTGGCTACCTTCATCTTTATAAATATTATATTTCAAGTCATAGTATATATCTTTGGATATGGGTTAAACTTATTTTTAACGCAACATTATTATATTAGGTATAAAACACATGGCTGGACACAGGAGATGCCATTTTATGAAGGTGAGTACCCAACAAGTTTATTTGCAATTAAATACCATTGATAGAAGTTAAATTATTTGAGTGATATTGGCATGGATTTTATATGTCACGGTTTTTCGGTGCATTATATGTTTACTAAAAAATTATTTGGATGGTTTTTGGGTGCGTTATATGTTTATTAAAATTTATTTGGATGTGTGAATGAAAGCACTTTCTACATATCTAGGACGACAAGGATTGTACTAAGTTATTTAACAAGTGCTATTAGGCCATTTCTAATATAGGAAAGGCAATAATAGCAGAGGTTGTTTTGGATATATCTGAGGATTCATACCCAATTGGTTCTGGAAAAATTATGGAGGTTGTAATGTTAAATCTTTCACGAGGAGGAAGAGATAGGACTCGTAATCAATGGGAGGAAATTTTGTAGACAACTGGTTTTACTTTATCTAAAATCGTGGGAAGAAAGGGTAGTCTAACTAAGATTATTGAAGCAATCAAGTCTTAAAAGTGTTGCGACGATTTCCTAGGGTTTACTTGCAATACTCAGTTCAATGTGTTTTCAATATGTATTTGAGTTTAGAGTTATAGTGTTTTCAAACCAAACTAATATAAATATGTAACTTTTAACAAAATGGGCGTTCATGTTGTATCATAGTGTCAACAATATTATATTACATATGAACTTCTAGGTAATTTGATGCTAATGTATTTATTTATTTTTTTGTATGCTAATGTATTTTTTTTTCCAAGAAAAAAAAGAACCTTTCATTCAAATAAAATATTTAGCTCTTTATTTTCTTTTATAGCATCATAAATCTTTTTCTCCATGGTGATGTACATCTCAAATTCATTTCATATTAATTTGATGTAAATTTGTAATTTAGAGAAATTAAGTACTTTTTGACATAATATAAGTTTGTTTTTTATGGAATAATATTTTGAGCTATTTCATATAAAAAGGGATTTACAGATTCGTATATCACATAATTTAAAAATATAGATATAAAATTGGTACTTAAGTGAAATTGAATTAAATATTATACATATATTTGAAGCCAAGATATGAATTAATTTTTTTCTTTTTTCAATAATAGAAATTTAGTATTTTAAATCATATACATTTAATACACAAAATTAAAATCTTATTCCGATATATTATATAAACCATCATCTTATTAAAAATATTGACTTTAAGTAATATGCATAAACTAAGGACTATAAATGTTTTGATTTCTATAATGTTGTAATATGGGCTTATTATTTTGAATAATATATTTTCTAATCTTGAGTTGCATGTAGAGAATATATTTCTTACTTTCCCACTAAATTCATTGAAATTAGTGATTTTAAGGTGTTCGTTCAAGCTTTACTCATATTGCATTTTAAGTTTTTTTTTACTATTTAAATCATGAAGATTTAGTCATACAGAAAAGTTAAGTGAATATTAACTATATCTACATTATTTCTTAATTAAATAAATATTTGTATTACAACAAGGAATAAAAGATGAGGGAATTTAATAATGATTATGTTGTAATTTAATTTCTTGGGAGTTTGATATGATGGGGCTTATGGCTCTCCATCATTTTTTTTTTGTAATTGTTGGTTGTGTGATCTAGAAACCTTTTGAGTGGTAAAGTTGATAAAATGTTGACCATTAATTGAATAAATATTGTAGAGGTAGTTGATGAATTTTCTATGATCTTAATATGGTAACGAAGTACATGTCAAGTGTCTATTAGTATTAATGTGTTCACAAATTTAATGTATGTTGTGATTACTTTCATTGTGTGGTTTTGATTATAGACCCCTTGGGTACTCCATCTACTAATATAAAAAATACTATATTGTAAGATCTAAGACTCCTAACTATAATAGACACTTCTAATAAAATGTACCTATAAGTTTTCATTGTTGGTTGTGTAATGTGAATACTCCATAGGATGATTGATTTCCGCCATTTCACATTGACTTTAACCCTCTATGTGTAACAACTGTATGGTGTAAATAATGTCGTTAAACTATCACACCAAGGGTTTTGTTAACCTAAATAAATTATGTATTTTTTGATATAATACTAGTTTATTTGTTATGAAATATTATTTTGAGCTATTTCATGTTAAAGGACACCTAGGGATTTGAATATCTTGTAATTTAGAAATGTGTAGAGAATTAGTATTTTAGCGAAAGTGAATTAAATATTATACATATATTTGGTACCATGAATTTTTTCTTTTTTCTTTTTGCAATAACAAAGATTCGGTATTTTAATTAGTGTGCATTTAACATACAAAATTAGAATATTAAATTTTGATATGTTGTATAAAACATCATTTTATCAAAAAAAAAATTGATTTCAAGTAATATGCATAAACCAAGGGAAATAAATGTTTTGATTTCAATAGTATAGTAATAAGGGTTTATTATCTTGATTAACATATTTGTTATTCTCTCATTGGAGTGTATGGAACATATTCCTCTACTTTCCCATTAAATTCATTGAAATTTGTGATTTTAAGGGGTGTTTTTAAGCTTTAGTCATATTTCGTTTTAAGTTTGATTTGACTATTTAAATCATGAACACCAGGTCATATAAGGAAGTTAAGTTATTCTTAACTAGATCTATAGTATGTCTTAATTAAGGAAATGTTTGGATTATGAGAAGGAATAAAAGACTTGGGAAATTGAATAAAAGTTTGACATTGATCTAATAAATATTGTATAGGTAGTTTTTGATGTATGTGCGATGACCTTAATTTTGTAATAGAGTACATGTCAAGTGGCTATTATTATTTAATGCATTTACAGATTTAATGTATGTTGTGATTACTTTCATTCTGCGATTTTGAATATAGACCCCTTGGGTACTCCATCTACTAATATAAAAATGAGTAGATCCTAAGATCAAAGACTCCTAACTATAATAAAAAATTCTAAGAAAGAGTGAATTGTTGGGTAGAATTATTGTTAATCACACAAAATGCCTCATTAAACTATATAATTTGAGTTATTATATTTTAATTATTATATTATTATGTACTTAGAATCTTTCATTGTACCCTTTCATTATAATTGTACCCATTATCTCATATATAGGTATACACCAAGGAGACCTAGTCTTATGATCATCTCTTGTTTTCTTTTGTATTGTTTCATCTTAGAAAGATGTTTCCCCATTGAAATGAACTATATTAATTTAATTTTAATCATTTTTAAGGAACTTGGATCATTACATTTGTTATGAGCTTATCCAATCGAAAAATCATGCCAGTTTAACTATAGTTTTCTTCTCAAAATATTCAAACAACAAAATTTTGAGGATACTGAACTCTAGGGTTTCTGAATGCAATTTGAGTGCTTGCCAAATTAACCGCACTAGGGTATAAATTATGAAAATGAGGCTTTAGATAAGAGGTTTATACTGTTCATTTCACCAGTCGCATCGTTATTTACACCATAAGGTTGTCACACAGAGGGTTTAAGTGTATGTGCAATGGTGGAAATCAACCATAGTATGGAGTATTCACATTACACCACCAACTATCACTTTTCCCGACTCATGATACTAATATGGTTAGGGATAAGTGTGAAACTTTGGAGGAACACACACTCTATAAATGTTGTGATATGACAACTATCACACCAAGGATTTTGTTATTTTAGTCACAACCTTACCCTAGCCTTAAGTTATAGAACATGAATTACATTAACAAGGTCATGGAGTATATTCACAAGGGAAACAAAATAAACTGGTTATAGGAAACTTTCTTTAAGTCATAACATATAATTGATATTAGTGGTAGAATATAGGGTTTGTATATATATAGAAGATACTGAACAAGGTATGTCGAAACAAAAGGAAAGTACATCATAAATCCATGCTTACTATGAGGAAAAGATCATGACCCTTTTGTAAATCCTTTCATATATATATATCAAGTAAGAAATGATTAATGTTATAATAGGTAAGTATCCGCACATATTATATTTTGTTATTAATTTTGATGGATAAATTAAGCATAAAATAATTTTTTTTTTTTTTTTTTTACAATAGTGAGGAGGTTTGTGACAAATTCAATATTTATTCTCTCAATTGTCATAAAATATTCCCCATACCAACACAATTACTCTCTTGGTTTTCATGGTATCTTTGGATTTTCATATCTGTTTTAAGAAACCTCTCATAGCGAAGTTGTTCCTTAGAATTCATGTATTTTTTATCTTCTCCTTCATATATTTTATTATTTTTTATTTCATCTATCTTATTATCCATATTATATTTTTTTTCTTCTTAAAGTATTCTTGAGAATGTGATAAATCCACTTGTTTTAATATAGTATGACACATTTCATCAAATTGGTTCTTTGATTGGGAAAACTTGTAATCTGAGTTTTCACTTTCTTTCTTTAGATGTCATGTTGGAGTATATAAGAGAAAAAAAAAATTGTAAAACCCTTTTCCATATGAGAAAACAATAACGATACTCATCATTATCACAAATTTCGATCACCCAAAAATATATCTTGCAATCCAAAGTCATGTTAATTGTAAGTTACATAACATTGAAACAATATTTTTGAAACTATTTAGCTAACATTTGAATTGACATATATTTGAAATCTAAATCCTTGTGAGCTAAAAATTTTGGCATGTAGCATCACGATATGATTTATTAAACTTTTGAATTGTTGTTTCTAAAACTTCTTTAAGAAATATTATGCAAAAAATGTCAAGATGACTTGTTTAATACTAATTTCAAGTAGAGTCAAGATGACTTGTTGAATACTAATTTAAATTTTAGTCAAGATGACTTGTTTAATACTAATTTCAAGTTTAGTAAAAAATCCTAACACTATAAGGAAAAGACCCTCTAGCGGAGGTTATAAAGGAGGTTTTTGGTGTTATAAAATTAGGCAAAATTGTCAAAAAAACATTTGCTACAACATTTGTTTATGGTTACGGAGGTTTTAGTGGAGCTTTTAACAGAAATTCAACATAACTAAAAAAAAATGGGCGGCCGGGGTTATTATGGATGTTTTTTTTCATCGGTGCACTACTCTGGCTTTAACGCAATGGTGCATACATGTAGATGGTGCCTCGGGGCGGTCGAAGGAGAATGCACCAGGCCGTTAAGGTATAAAGTTGCACCATGCGTAGTGTTGGTTATACAACGCACGTGGCCGTTCTAATTGGTCTTGGGATTTGTGCGGTGCCCATAGGTCGTATCAACGCACCGATGCGCAGTATCACAGAAAGGCATCGAGATTTATAGTTGGTATCGGTATTTATGCAGTGCCCATAGGTCATACAAATGCACCGGTGCTTATAGATGCATAAACGCCCCAGTGCGCAATATCACAAAAAAGCACCAAGATTTATAATTGGTATCAGTATTTGTGTGATGCCCATAGATCGTATAACGACACCGATGTTTATAGACACATAAATGCACCAGTGCCTTGTACCGCACAAACACACCGATATTTTTAACTAGTTTTGGTATTTGTTTGGTGCCCATAGGTCGCAGAAATGCACCGGCCCTCTTCATAATACAAACGCACCTGTGTACAGTTACTGACACGCACTAGTTTTCATTTTATATTTTTTAGAAACATCGAGCTGTGATAGTGCAATTATTGTGATTGTTTTAAATCCATTATTCATCAAAAGTCAACACATCTTATAACAATATTCATATTAATTAAATTTTTATTAATGCATTTGAATGTGATGTTTGGATTAATTTGTTATATCATATCATAATTATTGTGGTTTTTTAAAATTAATTATTCATCAAAAGTCGACACATATATATCTCATAACAATATTCATATGACTTAAATTTTTATTAGTGCATTTGGGAACGACAATGGAGAACGCAATAGAATAAATTAAAACATATTTTATGATATATATATATATATATATGTATATATATATATATATATATATATATATATATATATATATATATATATATATATATATACAAATGAGTCTTTATCATACAAAATGGGACAGTTATTGGTATCCCTTTGTCTTTCAATTGGGACACTATGTCCATTACATTAAACAAAATGTCTGATTTCACAAAAATATTTCAAAAAATACAACGCCTTGCTTTGATATCCAAACATAGTGATCATCATTCTTCGCTTGAACTGTTGTCACTGCTAGAGCTACTTCCATGACTTGGGTTATTTTCAGGAATGTTTTGTTCACGATGTTGATTGTTTTCTTCTTCTTCATCTTCCATCTACAAACATAAAAATAAACTGAAATGAGTGTATATACGTTGGTGAGAATAATGAAAATTTCAATATTAAATAATATGCATCAATGTAAATCGAAAAGAAAAATGACATACCATAGCAATAATTGACTCATAAACTATACACATTTTTTCAAAACCATGTACCATGCCATCTTTCAAAATTTCATATGTTGGTGCAGTTCCATACTTTGTTTCCTACAAGTTTTATACCCCATAACAAATCATATATTTAATATAAAATATATTTTTATTCTATTAATTATAGACAGAGCTAAGTAAAACAAGATCGATAGATGCTTAGAAATTCCACAATTAATTTCTGATATGCCAACATATACTCACAACAAATATTTAACCCAATTTCAATCAGTTCGTCTCATGGTTCTTCTTTGTATGTTATCACCTGTTTGAAGACATTCAATGATGATTTTTGTAAAACAACTTAAAAAATGCAAAATGAAATATAGTTAAGTTGTTATAAGGAAGTAACAATTACTCCCAAACTTAGATATCAACCCTTTTCTTCCTTGTCGTCCTGTTTTATGTGCTGAATGGGTTCCATTTTCTTTTCTTTTATGCAAGAAAAATCTTGAAAATTAATATTTAATGCTAAATTGTTTATTTATTGTACCTAATGTTCGAAAAATTCAATGATTACATATTACATTTGAAGCACATTGTTGTTGAGATGACTCCTCCTGCGATGCAATTTTGTCCATTTATTTGACCATCTCCTTGTACACCTTTTTGGACATTCCTACTAGCATATTTCTGATATTAGCTCATTCATCTTTTGAAATTTTCATAATCTTCCTGAAAATGTAACATGACAATAAAATATTTAATTTTTATATTGATATATGAAAAGTAAATATAACAAAAGTGATATTTATAAATAATTCTAGAAAAACATTTAAAGGAATATTACTTTTTTCATTCCTTCTTTTTTGTTGTTGTATTTTTTTGCTATTAAAAGTCTGAAATGTCTCATTAACCAATTCTATGGAAACTCTTCGTGTAGTTTAGATAAAATTTGGTTCTTGGAATCATTGGATTCATTTTTTTTATTGTAAGTGGAAAGAACGTCTATACATTCGTTCCACTAGATCCCTCAAGCTTTTATAAAAGTTCCCCCCCCTCTCGTTAACTTCCAGCACCACTCTAGATGAGCTAAGAGAAATTCATTTTCATTTGCATGTTTTATTTTTTTCCTTTTCTTATAACAACATTCATTTTCTGAGTTGTTGGTCCCTGTAGAACATTAAACATATGTGAATTAATAGATTGTTTGACACATGTTATCTAATAATTTTAAGTATATTATTAATGATAATTAAAAAAAGAAAATCATATTGTATCGATAGTATTTTTTCATTCACCTGATTCATCCTTTTGAAATTTTTCCATCAAGCTTTTACGTTCTTCTGGTCCTAGATCATAAATAACCTTATCGAGCTTCGCCATTTTGTGGCTCTGCATGACACACAACAAACAATACATATTAGCTAAACTTACATATAGCTAAACTTACATATAGTTCAAAAATAATATTTTTTTATAAAGAATTTACAAAGAACTTGCCTTTTTTGCTTTCTTGATGTGTTATTAGTATTTTTGTTACTTGATCTCTTGTCGGTCATTTCTTTATCAATCTGAAACCTGTACCATATCATTCATTAATATATTTATAAATAAATTGTCAAATTTTCAGGTAAAAAATAAATCTCAAGACACCGGTGTGGCTTTCATGATGTACACACCGCCGCTGGTGCGTGGAGGTATTAAAAACACACTGAAAAATAGTATAATGGACCGTACGGTGTGTGGGGTATTATAAACGCATCACACAAAAAACGTAATAGACCGTATGGTATTATCCTTGTAACATGGAGCACCGGTGCCCTATTTTAGATATGGTGCGCTGATTTTAAAAAAATGTTTTCAAAATTTTTATTACAGTACTTGCATGGTGTGCTTTATAATACAACGCACTGGTGCGCTAGGTTACACAGGGCACACCAATAAAAAAAAATCCATTTTTTCCAAAAATTCACATAATGGCTGAGTGGATTGGGATTCGACTATGCAAGTCGTCTTGTGGGTTGGATATCAATCTAAAATGAAAAGCCCTAATTATGAAATCACAGAAACATGGAGAAGAAAGGGGAAAAACAAAAAAATTAAGGGTTTAGGATAAAAATAGATAAAACTGCAGAAAAAGTAAAAAAAATAATCAAATTTAATCACAAGATGGTTTGAAATTCTATGATACAGGATTTGAATCACCAAAGGTTTGGTTTCTGATTGTCTTAATACTTCTGTTCAAACGTATTTTGTTGCTCCATAGTGCCCTCGTGCTCTCTTGCTCCAGGTATGTCTCCTGCAAATATCTGGTTGAAAATTTTGGCAAAAATAGTGAAATAATGAAAAGTGTTTAGTATTTAAAGAATTATTTTATGAAATTAGATTTTCGAAAATATTTTGCCACCCATTTTTCAATTTGCCGTTTTTTTTTCACTTAAAGAAAATAGAGTTGCGCTTCTTTATTTTCATTTATTCGTCACCAGTGTGTCACTTAATAGCACCGCATCGGTGCTATTTTTGTAACACTAGCACCGGTGCAGTTATATGTACAGTAGCACTGATTTGCGATTTAGGCACCGAAATTACTTTTAGGTGTGTACACCAAAATTTAGTGAACTCCAACCATAGAAATTGAGAACTAGTATTTTGTTTATTCTTGGGAATTAGAATTAGAATTAAAACTGAGAATTGGAATTGGATAAATTCTTGATGGAAATAACTATTCTTCCAATGCATTTTGTTTATTGTAAGAGGTCCCCACTGATTATGTGGAGAGAATGCAATGTGGGGCGTGTGAAGATGCAATACTACAGGGCCCAAGTGGGAAATTGTGGCATGTGAACTTGTTATAATTGGAACTTAACTATTTGCAACCAATATGTTATATAATACAATTTGCAGATAGACATATGACCTGCCAGCAATTAGTACATATAATCTGTAGAAGGGTAATGTTTTGGGAGCAATGACAACGAGTCCTTAATTTTGCGTTTGTTAGCAAAAGAAGACCGTTTTTTGACTAGATGATGCAGTTATTACATGTGGAGGCAATGATTTCCCATTGAAAATGAGTATAGGGTTAAGCACAGGAAATACATTGCAAAATAGGCTATTACATTAGCTTTTCCAATGGGAAACCGATTTTCAGGTGGAGATATGGTAGCTGCAGATATCTTTGCTTTTCTTCCCATAGAAATGGTCACTGGATTTCCATTTATAATACAAGTAGAATTTTTACTGGTTTCATCCACAGGACCACAACTTAGACAAGTTAGAGATGCCATTCAGGTTCAATTGAAAGCTGAAGATGTGATTTTATGCGACATCATCTTTGCTGGTAAAAGTTTATGTAAGCCAACCGAAACTCGGACAATACTCCCAGTTGCTTTTAAATGCATTTTGGAGAATATTTCCCTTCATGAGACCTACTAGGCCGTTCAACAACATCAATTGATCTTTCTATGTTGTCCATAAGGGAATGAGAATCCTTCCCTCCATGGTGCCTCTTGGCTTTATCGACTGCCTCGATTGATCTTTCTCTGCCATCAACTCTGCTCTCCATTTCTCCATCATGGTACCTCTTAACCCTATCACCAGCCTCAACTGAATGCTCTCTGTAATTCTAAACTTGTACTCCGTTTCTCCTTTTGTACACTGTCGAGCTCTGTAGCCGTCTGAATCCCTATAAGCGTCTTTGTTCGTCTTTCTGTTTGAATCACTCATTTTCTCTGCTATAAACTTCTCAGTTGAAATTTGAACTCTCGTCTTTTCAAACACTCATCTCCTCAGAAAAATTATTGCCCGCGATTTGAACCCTCCACTGCTCCAACTGCACTTTACAGAATAACCCTATTTCGGTGCGCGTTGTTTTATAGCCGCACCAGGGTAGTTTGTAAGATTGAAGTTTTTGTTTTGGCGCGGTGTTTTATGACGAACCGATGCAGAAGAGTTCTGAAGCACCGGCGCGTCTGAGTAATAAGACACACCGATGCGTGTCATGATGATAAGTGCACTGGACTGTATAAAGTTCTTTTTTTTGTATATGTAAGATCATAATAAAATAATGATAATTCTAAAGTAGGTGAATTTATTTGCGTTATTTTATAAACTTTATTATGTTACAAAAATTCATATTATTCTAGATTTATTATTTTACAATTATTTACAAATTTACAAATTTAAATATTTTAATAAAATCATTTCACATTAACACAATTAAAATTTTCACATTAACACAGTTAAAATTTTACAACTATTTTACATATAATTACAATAAAAATTACAATTATAATTATAATTAGAATTAGAATTACAATTTTACATTTTCACATACAATTACGGTTAGAATTAGAATTAGAATTTTAATTTTACATACAATTACATTTACAATTAAAATTTTACAATTACAATCATTTCACAGTAATACAATTAAAATTTTACAAATATTTTACATACAATTAGAATTAGAATTAGAATTACATTTACAATTACAACTACAATTTTACAAATATTTTATATACAATTACAATTAAAATTACAAAAACAATTACAATTTTAGAATTTTACATACAATTACAATTACAATTTTACAATTTGTCATATATACAACTACAATTAAAATTACAATTACAATCATTTCACAATAAATTAAATATTACAATTACAATTAAAATTTTACATTAAATATTTTACATACAATTACAGTTAAAATTACAATTACAAATACAAATACAATTTTCTAATTTTACATACAATTAAAATTTCAATTTCAATTACAATCATGACATTATATTTAATAAATATCATGGTCATTTAATATTAAATTAATTAATAAACATCACGATCATGATAACCATCATACAAACATCATATTTGACTAAAAAACACATTCAAACATCAAATTAACAGTATATATTAACATCATCACAACACAAACATCAAATATACATCTCATGTCAAATAACTCATGCTATATTATGCACATCTATCTGCAAGCTAAACATTAAATGAACACATCTAACATGACCTAACAATATACACATCATGATGATCACCACCATGTAAATTAAGTACAACTGCAACATGAACATAAAATACATGGACTATATATATATATATATATATATATATATATATAACTGAATAATGTCAAAAATATACAACTGTAATATAAATTTCATGGATCAGTTGGTGGTACAACATCAAATAATGCAATACTAGTCGAGGCATGCTCAGTCAATGGTGCAGCCTCGACGATTGATGGTCCAGCCTGCTCATGAACATGAGTACTGTTGGATGCAGCAGGCTACTAACTAGAGGCCTACTCAGTCAATGGTGTAGCCTCGACGGTCGATGGTCTAGCCTGCTCATGATCATGACTAGTACTAATGGATGGATCAACTCGTGGTAATACAACATCAATATAAGCAGTACTAGTGGAGGCCTGCTAAGTCAATGGTGCATCCTCAACGATCGATGGTCCAGCCTGCTCATGATCATGAATAGTACTGATGGATGCTGCAAGCTGCTGACTGGGCGTGGCCGATGGTCCAGCCTCATCTCCATGATGACTACTAGATGCTAGTGGAGCCTCATGCTCATCAGGCATGGTACGATGTGAATGATCATGAGATGATGAGTCATTGCGCACGGACTTTCCATCACGTGTTACGACTCGACCACGCCTATAACGTGCAATAGTCCTCCTTAGTCACGTAACAACTGTCGTAGCTCCTACGACATACCTCATCAGGCAATACATTTCACGCGGCATGCCTCTCCACATCCATAATAGCCTATAATCGGCCTGTATGTCTCTGTAATGAGTGGGCCTGATGCTTGCCTCAACAATCAATGCATTGAGTTGGTCGCCCAACTCCATCCTGTATCTAGTATCAGGTCGACTGCGCCTAGCAAAAGGCAGTAGAGGCTCACCAACAGGAGCATGTATCTATGCACTGTCCTCCTGATCATGATCCTCGGCATCTGCCATGTCCTGATCGTCATCAGGATCCACACCTGGATCATGTGGTGGTTCCAGCATCTCCTCACCATCAAAAGAGCTAATGTCTGCAAAATATATACAAGTACATAACAATAATTAGACAATTTCATTACACAATTTAATAAAAACAAGTTAAGTAACATGTTATAATAAATATAAATAAAACAATAATATTACCTTTATCATCTGGTGGCTCATCATCTGTGTAGAGGATGTTTGCACAACCTCGCCAATCCAATCCAACATAAGGATAGGGGACCATAACGAAGGGATGCAGCTCGTCAACACTGTCTAGTAAGTCTAGTGCATCATGTGATATCCTGGCTAGAAACATAGTCTCTCCCCTCTTAGGCATCATCTGCCCCCACATGTGCGTTCGGGCCTCCAACATCAGCCTATAAGGCTGCCGAAAAAAATCAGGCCTCATCTCTGGAAACCTCTCAAAAAATAAACAAAAAAGCTCTGAAGCAAAAGGGAAGTTTACCCTCTCTTGTGCATGAGTACGACATCCATCTAAGGTCGTACAAAACTGCCACAAAAAAATGGCAGACCACCTGACAAGTCGTGGCTCATGTACTAAAGAATCAACATAATATAGAAGCAGGTAATTAATGCATTGCCCATCACTGGTGTTGTGTGAAATGGTTGAAATGAGAAGTGAGAGGCACTAGACGTCCTGTCTACCAAATGCACCAATACGTAACTGACCTCTAGGGACCTAAAACTCTGAAGGAGACAATACATCTACTCCAATGTATCTTTAGAAGTAAACTAATTGACTCCCTGTTACACAAATAGTTGGAACCTCTGGGAACAAGGGAAAATCCACCCCTCTCCTCGATAGCCCTGTAATGAAATAAATATCCTCCTCAGTGGGTGTGTACCACTGGTCATGACCAACCTAGAAAGCCTATTAGTGGGCATTCCACCTGCGGACAAGATGTCTCAAAAACACACTATGGGCCTTTAGGGAAGTAGCCTCCTCATAGAACTTGAGGAGGCCTACCTGCCTTAGGAGCCCCTGGGTATCTACTGTAATAGGGTGAGGGTATGCATCTCTCTCCCTCTCTTGTGCCTCCCACTGGCGAAACATGTCATACTGCTCCGCTTGTTGCTGCTGTTGTTCCTCCTCTTCTCTCTGAATCATTGACATATTAAATAATTTATTTTTATTAAATCAAACATGTATTTAGGAATATACATATATAATTCTTTTTGGAAAAAAAAATAGACCAGTCGGTTCGCCACAAAATAGTCATGCATCGGTTCAGGTGCGCCTTTTTCTTATAGAGCATTGGACGTGGTACCCCATATGACATAAAACACACCATATGCAGTGCAACTGAAATTTTTTCAAGCACCGTTGACTATATATGGTGTCAAAAGAGTGGTGCATTGACTAAAATATATGCCCCGACGCGTATAGTCGTGTCAGCGGACCCGACTTCCTGAAAAATTACTTAGTCGACGGTGCAGAATTTTACCCAGCCGCATCGTTGACCCTATCAGAATGTTGAATGTGGTGCGTTGACAGGCACCAGGGCAGATGTTTCTGTCAACGCACTACGTTGCTATTCCCATGGTCAACGGTGCGACCAGCCAAATGACTGCACCGCACTTTTTTTTTTTTTAATTTTAAAATAATGCGGGGCACCTTTCAGTACCGCCTTGCACATAGTGCGGGTGCCGTTAGCATCGATTTTCGTGCGACCTATAAATTTTACAAGCAGCATCACTTACCAGTGTGAGCCGAACAGCTCATGCGCTTCGCGTAACAATATATATATATATATATATATATATATATATATATATATATATATATATATATATATATATATATATATATATATATATATATATATATATATATATTTGTTTTTAATGGTTAATTTTAAGGTTATTTCAAATTCTAATCCGCTAAAAAGCTTAATTATGGAAAAGCTAGAAAAATACCTATACATTTCGCCGTCGAGGAGGCATATTGGGTGTAGAATTTGCAACAAAAAAATTTCCCACCGTTTTGCAAAATGCAAGCTGGATATTGGTGGCCGATGCACAACAACAGTCCGTGTAATGGCTGCAATGGGAGCACCGATGTCAGGGTGGCTCAGAGAAGGAGAAATCGCACTAGTGCTTCAGAGATCTAGAGCACTGAGAAAAGTGAAAAATGCGGTTTTTTGGCTGTAATTTTTTTATTTAACCCTATTCTAGTGCACAGGGTTTTATAGGCGCACCGGTGCAGTTTCTTAAGACCACATCAGGCGGTTTCAAATTTGGTGCGTTGTTTTATGAAGCACAGGGGCGGTTCCTTAACACCGAACCAGGCTGTTTTTGTTTTGGCGCGGTGTTTTATGATGCACCGAGGTGGAATAGTCGTGAAGCACCGGTGATTTATAGTAATAGGACGCATCGGGTGGGTGTCCGCGGAGTGCACGGTTTCCGATGTACCAATGTTTTGTGCGACCGATGCTTTCTCTTGTACATCGCACCAGTGATTGAGAGCAGAAAAGTGAAAAATGCGACTTTTTGGCCGTATTTTATTTTTATTTCTATTTATTTATTTATTTTTAACCCTGTTCCAGTGCACGTGTTTTATAGACACACCAGTGTTGTTTCATACGAATGCACTGGTCTATTTCTATTTTGGTGTGGCGTTTTATGATATACTGGTGCAGTTTCTTGACACCGCACCGGGCAAATTCTGTTTTGGCGCGGTGTTTTTTTTTTTTTTCTAAGTTAGAGTAATCTATTAACAGTGGAAAATATAGTACATCTGGCTAAGGCCATAACAGTGCCTACGGGGAGGCAATTTTAGCTGACAGAGACTAGTATTTGGCTGCCCTACAAGAGGGAAACCAGCCTGAGGAACCACCAACTGAAAAAATCCCACGCAGGGGATCGAACTGAAATGTCTTTGACTAAAAACTAGGAACATAGACACTTTGTAGCTGTAACAATGGACCATAACAGAACTGGACCACTGTAAAGACTGAAACTGGTCATTGACCAACAAGTAAACATGGAAACAACCAAACACTTCCTCAGAGAGGGCAGAGAAAAAACAAAAAAGACAAGAGAAGAGGGCCGAATTACTCATCAGGAGCAACCTCCTCGATCTTGCATCCGTAGTCTTCAGTCTCGCCTTGAGCATGGGAGAGGTCAGCAGTGTTGTGGACAACTGGAGGAGTTTCTTGGACATTTGCCTGAACGCGCCCGGAGTCTTCCTGCTGCACCGCTTCCAGATGTGCGTTGTCAACAGGAGCATGCTCGTCTGGCGGATTCTCAGGCAGGGGCTCCTCCAGGAAGACCACAGAGATGGCCACCGTTACTCTAGGTCTGTTGAGAGCACAATCAAATGAGAAGAGGGCCGTGTGGGACTGAGCCGGCAGCGCATCACCTGAAGGCGAGTCGAGCCTGCGACCTGAGCGAAGCAAGCGCCCACGGAAGAGGTGAGGGAGGCTACCTGAGGGCGCAGAAGTATCTGACGGAGAAGAGGAAATGGATGGCGAGTGCCTTCTGGCCGAACGAGAAGACCCCCTCCTGCACCGCATCCTCTGCCGAAGCCTTGGCATTTTTGCAACCGTAAAGGAGCTGGAACACTGAAGCGACTGAGTATTGACGGGGTTCGGCTCAGGTGGAGTACCCAGAACCACAGTTGCAGACAAACAAGAGCCTGCAATTGAAATGTGAAGACTGTCAGCGGGCTCCAAGCAACAGGTAAGGCGACTGCGCTTCCCAGTAGAGGTGCGCACTCTGGCTCTGTCCTGAACTGAATTACACAACGAATGCAGTGGTGCGGGGGTGAGCGGCTCCATTGCATATAACACTCCGTTCCTGCAACCAACCAACCTCCACATTGAATGACCAGGCCAGAAAATCCTATGCGAAATGTTGTCGTAGCAGTCGAGGCTGCCTCGAATATCAGCTTCTATGATGAGAATCGACTCCATATCCATCGCCTTAAAGAGCATACGAGGGCATTAACTGCGATCAGGTGGGCGCAAAGGTTCCGTGAGGGCAGGCATGTGGCCTCCCGTCTGAATGCCTGGCGTCCAATCGCTCGCATTAACGACACTTGCACCCGCATCCGGGGTTGGCGCGGTGTTTAATGATGCACCAGTGCAGAAAATTTATGAAGCACTAGTGCGTTACAGTAATAGGACGTATCGGGCGGGTGTGTACGGAGCGCACGGTGTCCGGTGTGCCAATGTTTTGTGTGCACCGGTGCTTTCTCTTGTAGAGCGCACCGCTAAGTGAGAGCTCTTGAGCACTGAAAAAAAAATAAAAAATCCCCTTTTTTTTGTAATTTTTTTATTATTATTTAACCCTTTTCTGGTGTGAGTGGTTTATAGGTTCAACGGTGTTGTTTCTTACGAACGCATCGTTCGGTTTCTGTTTTGGCATGTTGTTTTACGATGCACCGGTGTGGTTTCTTAATACCGCACCGGACAGTTTTGGTTTTGGCGTGGTGTTTTATGATGCACTGACGCGGAAGATTTGTGAAGCACCAATGCTCTACAGTAATATGACGCACCGGGTGGGTGTGTATGAAGTGCATGGTGTCCGGTGTGCCAATGTTTTGTGCACACAGGTAATTTCTCTTGTAAGCAACACCAGTGCAATGTTGAATGATAAGTGCACCGAGCGGAAAACATCCGCAAAACCCTCCGCCCGCCAACCTCCTCTAGTAACCTCGACTAGAAACGGATGTATGGGGTATTTTTATAAGGGGTTCCTCAAAACATCCGCTAGAGGGTCTTTCCCTTGTAGTGTAACATTCATAAGATATATCTCATAAATTGGTCCACTTGTAACTAGCCTTGTCTCCTAGGCATTTTGAAAATTTCATAACTTTAAAATTCACCCAAATTTTATATACAAAAATTCAAGATGAATCTCTTAAAATTTCTTTCAAGATTAGTCATAATTTGAAAATTTGTCATTACATACTAAGTTAATTCTCTACATTTACTTTATATTTTCACTATCTAAAACTTCCAAAAAAAATTATAGTGAAAATATAAATATTATTTTTTTAGACTAATTTTATGATTAGTCACAAATCCAAATTTCCATGGGCTATATCTCCAAATTCTTAGCAAAGCAAAAAAAATAAAATTTGGCCTTCACTTTGCTAATTCTCCTCAGTATCTTCAAACATTTGTTGTTTGAATATTTTGAGAAGAAAACTATAACAAAAATGGAATGATGTTTCGATTGAAGGAGAAAAACCCTAAGATCATAGGTCCTAATACCCAATGTAATGATCCCAGTTCCTTAAAAATGATTAAAATTGAATGAATACAATTCAGTTCAAGGGGGAAACCTCTTTCTAAGATGAACATAATACAAGTAACAAAAGACAAGAAGAGATGATCATAAGACTAGATATTATTGGTGTGTACTTATATATGTGTTAATGGGTACAATTATAATGAAATAATACAATGAAAGGTTATAGGTACATAAAAATATAATAACTCAATATCTATGGCTTAAAGAGGAGTTTTATGTAATTAGCAATAATTTACCCTACAATTCTCTATTTATTAGAATTGTCTATTATAGTTAGGAGTCTTTGATCTTACGATCTGCTCTTTTTTATATTGTTAGATGGAGTACCCAAGATGTCTATAATCAAAACCACACAATGAAAGTAATCACAATATACATTAAATTTGTAACTACATTAATAGTAACAGACACTTGATATGTATTATGTTAACAAATTAAGATCATAGAAAATTCATCAACTACCTCTGCGATATTTATTAAATCAATGGTCAAAATTTTATCAACTTTTCCACTCACAAGGTTTCTAGATCACATATAGCCAACAATTACAAAAAAAAAAAAAAATGACGGAGAGCCAGAAGCCTCATCATATCAAGCTCCCAAAAATTTAAATTACAACAAAATCATTATTCAATTCCCACATCTTTTATTCCTTGTTGTAATACAAATATTTCTTTAATTAATAAATATTGTAGATCTAGTTAATATTCACTTAACTTCTCTATATTACCAAGTCTTCATGATTTAAATAGTAAAACAAACTTAAAATGAAATATGAGTAAAGCTTAAAAGCACACCTTAAAATCACTAGTTTCAATGAATTTAGTGGGAAACTACAGAAATATGTTCTTTACATGCAACTCAAGAATAAAAATTATATTATTCAAAATAATAAACCCATATTACTACATTATAGAAATCAAAGCATTTATAGTCCTTAGTTTATACATATTACTTTGAAGTCAATATTATATCAAAAATACCTAATTTCTCTAAGTTACAAATTTACATCAAACTTAATATGAAATGTACATCACCATGGAGAAAAAATTTCACATTCCTATAAAAGAAAATAAAAACTAAATACTTTATTTAAATGAAAAGTTAGTTTTTTTTCTAGAAAAAAAAAAACTAAATGCATTTGCATGAAGGAAAATAAAATAAAAAGATAAATACATTAGCATCAAATTACCTAGAAGTACATATGAAATATAATATTCCTCAAATGACGGATACAACTTGAACATCGATGTTCTTAAAATTCACGCAATTATATTAGTTTTGGTTGAAAAGGAAAACACTATGACATAAACTTCAACATATATATTAAAAACACATTTAAGGAAGTACTGTAAGTAAACCCTAGGAATGTAGGTTTTAACCTTGTACATAAATGATTTACAAACGAATCTTAAAAAAGAAAATAAACAATAGCGAGAGCATAAAACATAAAATAGATAAACACAGAGATTTTCCCCTGGATCCAAAATCGTGATGACCAACTTGATTTTTCATTATATTCTGTTTAGTGTTACAACACATATATATACATGCCAAAGCATACATAAACCCCAATCCATTAACCCTGTATTAGAACATAACCGTAGTTCCCTTGACTAGATCTACAAAATACCAGTGGTAAAAAACTATCGTAACCCAAAACCATGTGCAAACCCATGCAAAAAACGATGGGCGGGTCTGCCCACTGGAAAATAAGGCCCAATAAATTTTTTCTAGGGGGCTGCCGCCCCCCCTGTGACCTCCCTACTGTACCCGGCGCAACAGGTGGGGCTAATGCCCCCCTGTGACCCCCTCGCGCATGACTAGTCATGGAAAGAATATAACACATAGTCAACATTCTCCCACTTGTTGTTTTCTTTCCGTAGGGGGCCACTGGAGAGCTTAGTCATTAGCCCAGTTCTGCAACACCCATTGTTTCTCTACAACAAGAGAACTTCTGATTTTTTACAGACTTTGTCAATGCATCTACAACATTCTTCAAAGTGTCCACCTTTACCAGCAACACCCTTTTAGCCTCAACCATATCTCTCACAGAGTGATATTGAACATCAATGTGCTTTGTCTTTGAATGATAAGCAGGGTTCATAGCCAAGAAAATTGCACTTTGGCTATCACAGTCTATCCTTATAGCTTGCTACACCAACCACATACTTTAACACAATATCTGTAACCAAACTGCTTCCTTGCTTGCATGAGTCGCTACTATGTATTCAGCCTCTGTAGTTGAAAGAGCCACTACAGATTGGATTTTACTCATACAACTAACTGCACCTCCAAATAGGCTAAACACATACCCACTTGTAGATATTCTTTGGTCCAGATCTCCAACCCAACCTGCATCAACAAAACCACGAATGTCCAACACTCTTTCCAATCCTGGTCTTCCCTGGTAGCACAAGCCATAATCACTAGTGCCATGCAAATATTTGAAAACCCATTTCATTGTTGTCCAATGCTCCTTCCCTGGGTTTGACATAAACCTGCCCAATACTCCCACTGCATGTGCAATGTCTGGTCTAGTACAGACCATTGCATACATCAGGCTACCCACTTCACTTGCATATGGAACACGAGACATATCATCCTCTTCTTCTTGTGCCTTGGGACACTGTTCAACAGACATCTTTACACCTACATGAATCAGAACATTCACCGGTTTACTATCCTGCATATTGAACCTCTGCAATATAGTCTCTACACACTTCCTCTGGTTTAACCAGAGCTTCCTCTTTGCCTGATCTCTCTTAATTTCCATGCCCAAAATATATTTTGCAGCACCAATATCCTTCATGTCGAATTCAGAGAACAATTGGTTCTTCAAATATTGGATAATTTATTTGTCATTTCCAATCAACAACATATCATTCACATCCAAGACCAAATAAATAACACGGTCACCAATTAATTTAAAATAAACACAGTCATCCTCCTTGCTTCTGGTGAAGCCAAGTCCCCGTATATAGGTATCACCCTCTTTGACATCACATCCTTATACTTACTAACCATAGCAGACTTTGTAAAATTGAATGCAGTTCCTTCTTCCCCTTCACCATAAAGCCTTCAAGTTGTTTCATGTAGATCTCCTCTTCCAGATCCCCGTGAAGAAATGTTGTCTTCACATTCATCTGCTCTACCTAAAAATCAAATGCAACAACAACAAATAAAGTAATCTAATAGAAGTAACTTTGGCAACAGGAGAAAAAATATCACCAAAATCAATTCCCAGCATCTGGGAATAGCCTTTTTCTACCAACTGAGCTTTGTATTTTTCCACCTTGCCTACTACATTCATCTTCTTCTTAAACACCCATTTGCTACCAATGGGCTTCCTACCGGCCGGAAACTCCACTAGATCCCATGCCTCACTTTTGTGCAAGGATGCCATTTCATCAACCATGGCCTCCTTCCATAGTTTTCCATCCTCTGAATCTACTGCCTCCCTGACAGTTCTGGGATCATCATCAGTTATAGTTAAAGAAAAATTTGAACATAAAGCAGTTGGAATATACCTTTCTGGTTGTCTTCTTTCCCGAGCTGATCTTCTCACAGCTAGAGTTTGTGGCTCTTCCTCTTCTGATTCTTCTTCTGTTGTAGAGTCTGATTCTTCCTCCTTTAGTTCAAACTCTCATCTCAAGTTCCTTTGGTAGGAATTCATGTTTAACAACATCTTTCACCTCTCTAAACACCACATCTCGGCTGTACACAACCTTCCTTATTTCCAAGTTCCAAAGCTTGTAACCCTTTAAACCATCCTTATACCCAATAAAGATGCACCTTTCATATTTATTATCCAACTTGGTCCTTTTCTCCTTTGGAACATGTACATATGCATCACATCCAAATACCCTCAGATGTGAAAGAGAGGGTTTCTTACCATTCCATACCTCATGTGGGGTCTTATCCTCCAACGCTGATGAAGGTGATCTGTTAACAAAGTAACATGCAATCTCCACTGCCTCTGCCCATAATTCTTGTCCTAACCTTGTACCACCGAGCATGCTTCTTGCCTTTTCCATCAGTGTTATGTTCATTATTTCTGCAACTCTGTTTTGTTGAGTTGTGTATGAGGTAGTATTCTGTCGTGCTATACCACACTTCTTACAGAACTCTTCAAATTCCTTCTTGCAGAACTCCCCACCATTATCTTCCCTCAGCACCTTTATCTTCTTCTCTGTTTGGTTTTCCACCAGAGCCTTAAATTCTTTAAATCTGTCAAAGAATTCAAATTTCTTCCTCAAGAAATATATCCATGTATTCCTTGAGAAGTCATCTATGAATGAAAAATAGTACACAGAATTACCCAGTGATGGAACCGACACAGGTCCAAACACATCACTGTGCACAAGCTCTAATATCTTGTTCACCCTCTTAGCACCAGAAGGAAAAATCACCTGATTCTGCTTCCCATATACATAATGTTCACAGAAATCGAAATCCAGAGAGCAATTAGACATACCTTCTACCATACCATTTCCATGCAGTATCTGAAGGCCCTTCTCTCCAATATGTCCAAGCCTTTCATGCCATAGCATGGTCTTTTTTCCAGAGACCGCTAGGCTTTCCGCTCCACTTTCAGGAACCACAGAACTGTTTCACCCATCAATAACAGTTCAGCCCTAAAGCTTATACAGAGTTCCAATCCGAACTCCCCACATTAATACCAGTGCTCCCTGAACCATCTTACAGGTATCTTTATCTAACACTATTTTTACATCTGTATCATCGATCTTGCTTACAGAAATCAGATTTATAGCCAATGTAGGAATGTGCAGAACACCAGGAATTGTTCTAATCCTCCCACCTTGCAGCTTCAGCTTGAATTTTCCACATCCAATAATTCTGGCCTTCCTATCATCCCCTAAGAACACATCACCGCCATCATATTTCTCATACTCGTAGAACCACTCCCTATGGGGAGTGAAGTGAAAGGATGCACCCGAGTCAATAAAAAATGACTCGTGATCTACATGTGTATTTGAAGAAGAAGCCAAATACACATCCCCACCTTCATCCGAGGTGGATTTTGCTTCTATAGAAGGAGCATCATTAGATCCCTTTCCTTTCTTAGGAGCTTTAGATCTGCAGTCCTTTTTGTAGTGTCCTTCCTTTCTGCATTTCCAGCACACCTTTACAAACTTTCCAGGAGATTTAGATCTCCCTCTAGATTTAGATCTCCCACTTGAAACCTTATTCTTATTTCTGTTATGGGACCTTCCTCGTACAAATAAGGTATCTCCATTTTGACCCTCCATATTTCTCCGTCTCATTTCCTCAAAGAGCAAGGCTGAGACAATGTCATCAAAATTCAAGGTAGTTGTATTGCTACCTAACCAGACTATCCCATGAGTCTAGAAGAGAACACAACAAACAGATGCACTTATCTTCATCTAAGATTTTAATATCAACAAATGAGAGCTGACTTACCATAGTATTGAAGGCATTCAGATGCTCTGTCACCGAGTCTCCATCCTTCATCCTCAGGTTATACAAATTTTTCCACAAGAAAAATTTATTCACTAGAGACTTAGATTGGTACAAAGTCCCAAGTTTGTCCCAAAAATTCTTCGTTGTAGCTTCCCCAGATACATTCAACAATAACGAATCAGAGACACACAACCGTATTGTGCTCTTCACCTTCCAATCCAACTTCTTCTAGTATTCATCTGACATTGCCGTTGGTTTAGTACCTGGGTCTACCACGATCCATTGATCTTTATCGACCAGTAGGTCCTCCATATTGAGCTTCCATAACTCAAAAATCTGACCATTAAATTTCTCAATCTCTATCTCTCCAGTGCTTGCCATCTTCTTTCACCACAAGAATCGATCCCGCAGATCTCCCACTGAAAAAGGTCTACCACAGGCTCGAGCAAAAAACCCCTCAGCAGCAAAGGCATCCCCTTGAAGTGGAAATAGGTCTGATACCAAATGTAGGTTTTAACCCTATACATAAATTATCTACAAATGAATCTTAAAACATAAAATAAACATTAGAAAGAGCATAAAACATAAAACAGATAAACACAGAGATTTTCCCCTGGATCCCAAATCAGGACGACCAGCTTGATTTTTCATTATATTCCTTTTAGTTTTACAATACATATATATACATACCGAAGCATACATAAACCCCAATCCATTAACCCTGGATTAGAACTTAATCGTAGTTCCCTTGACCGGATCTACAAAATACCAGGGGACGAAAACCATCGTACACCAAAAACATGTGCAAACCCACACACAAAACCATGGGCAGGTCTGCCCGCTGGAAAATAAGGCCCAACATGGAAAGAATATAACACATACCCAACATGGAAATCATCGTAAAACTTTTAACACTTGACTGCTTTAATAATCTTAGTTAGACTGCCCTTTCTTCCCACTATTTTAGATAAAGTAAAACCAGTTGCCTACAAAAGTTCCTCCCATTGCTTAAGAGTATTATCTCTTCCTCCTCATGAAAGATCAATATCCATAATCTTTTCAGAACCAATTGGGTCTGAATATTCATATATATCCAAGATAGCCTCTACTATTATTAGCTTTCCTTTATCAGGAATGGCATCATAGCACTTGTTGAACAACTTGGTACAGTCCTTGTCATCCTAGATATGTAGAAAGTTCTTATTCACGCATCCAAATAAATTTTAATAAACATATAATGCACCAAAAAACCATGACATAAAATCCATACCAATGTCACTCAAAAAAAATTACCTGGTATCAATGGTATTTAATTGCAAATAAACTTGATAGGTACTCAACTTCATGAAAATCGCATCTCCGGAGGGAAAACTCTCAAACATGTGTCCAGGAATGTGTTTTATACTTGATATAATAATGATGCTTTAAAAAAAAATTAACCCATATCCATAGATATATACTATGACTTGAAAAATAGATTTATAAAGATGAAGGGAGCCAAATGGGAATACCGGGGAGAATGGGTGCAGTTGCGATAATGTGAGGGATATCAAAATTGATGGCATGGATATGAGGATATACACCCACTATTTGATTCAACACTTCTCCGTTCCCTCCACCCAATTCCACCAGTGTGTTGACGTCTTTGAAGCCATCGCAGGTAGCCAAGATTTCCCCATATCTAAGGGTGAAATCCTGAAGTTGGGAAACACTTTTTGGCGAATGGCTATAATTTGGGTGAAATTTTTGATTTCTCGACTGATAGTTTTTAAAACTCTCATCCGAGAGACTTTTAATGTTTTGCCCGAGAGTTTGATTGGGCTTGACCAGAGTTAAAATAATCTCGGACGAGATTTAAGTATTTTCTCGTCTGAGAGTTGTATTGACATAAACTCTTGGGTAAACTCTTGGATGAGAGTTGTAAAACTCTCGACATAGAGCTTGTTAGACTCTCATCCGAGAGTTTTATTCTTATAAAAAACCCCAAAACCCCTGTCTCCCTCGACATTCTACATCGCCATTTTCATGCATTCTGCACTGGAGTTGTCGTTTTCAGTGGAATGGAGCTGTCAGATTCTTCTAGCTAGGTAAGTCTTATCCACCTTCTGCCTTTAAGATATCAAAGGAAGGTTTATGATTTTTTTTTTCAAAAATGAAAGGCGTGATTGCAAACACCCCATGCAACGGTACATTCCTCACTTGGTGCACTTGTTTGATTTTCCTGACACTCAATACAGAGGTCCATAATGTGATTTCTGCAAATTACACAATTGTCAACCACAATATCCCATGCCCAAAGGGCCACAACATTCCACTTATTGATTTCGAACCATAATATCCCATGCCCAAAGGGCCATAGCATTCCACTTCTTGATTTCGACACGTTTGGCCTTCTCGGTGGAAGTGCTTGGTCCGGCTTGAGAGCTCGAACCCTCGCCCAAGGGCAAGGGAATCATATCTACGTCTGTTGAAGCCATTGTCCACCATAAAAATTCTAACTGTAACAAACCCTAGCTATAACAAATTCTAACAATAACAAACCCTGGGAAACAATAACAAATCACTAGCGGCGGCGACAGCTAGTGATTTCACTCCGAGACCCATTCAAGACAGAATAGTTCTTAACACATTATTTGCGAGATATCTTACTTCCCAAATGAGCTTCCACTTGGACTACCAACTTAGAAACCAAGGAATCTTGATTGTGTTGTCTTGTATATAGTCATACAATATTTGATGGTCTTCATGTATCTACAAGGTATTTGTTGAAGAGAATTTAGTTCTTTTTCTTTTTTCCACATTGGAAAATTCTTGATCCTTTTTTTGTTCATCTTGGTTTTGTCTTTACATGCCCTTGTGACCCTTCTAATATACGTGATGGGTTATTTTCTTAGGGCTTGTGTTGGTTGAGATTGAGGTGGAGGTATCTCAATTATTTCCTCTTCCTCCCTTGGGGCTTCCTTCTCCATTATTTTTTTTACTCACATATATTTTCAACAAATTGATTATCTTTGATAAACTAATCCCAAGTATTCTCATACTTCTCTAGTTCCCATTCTCGGATTAACTTGGTGAGGCCATGGTGATATAACATTCTTTGCTCATTTCTGGGGTGCTTCTAAATCAGCTTTGTGATTTTGGTGAATCAGATAGTATGGCACATTTAACATTTTTTCTCCCTTAAAATGTTGCAAGATTCCGATGTGGTATAAGTAAATGAGGTTTAATATTCCCTCAAAATTCATATATGAACCAATAAGGTTGATTCATATCAAGGATGTTTTCACCAGGTGTTATCCATTCCTCTAATTATCCTACCATTTTAAACTTCTGTTTGCAATTTATATAAAATTTCATCCAATACATCAAAATGGTCAAAACTAAGACTTACACCACTAGAGCTTTTTGGCCACCATACCTGCTGAGATCTTCTATTCTCAATGCCTTCTTATAGGTACCTAAATTATCCATTCATTTTTGATGGAAAATGTCAACAGCACAACTTTGATGGCATGTAAAAATTTCATCTCATGGCAGTGGATCTACAGTCATAGAACTCCAACTCTACAACTGAATCTGAAACCTTTTGAAGTAGCTATCAAAACTTCACATCTGCAAACATAAAAATATTGTATTGAATATGAGTTTAAAAAATAATGGATTTATGTTTAGGGTTTCATTATTTGTTTGTTTTTTTATTTTATTGTGGATTTAAAGAATATTTTAGGATAGCTTGATTTTTTTAAAATATTTTTTGAGAAACAGGGGTAGTAATGATGGAATTTCTTTGAGAAACATGGAGGTTTTTCCCAAAATTGGATGAATTTCTCCCACAATACATTACCTATACAACATAAGGAAACACTTTCGAAATATGATGCTTTTGATGGGGTTTTTGTTTATGATGTGTTTCACCTAGTAGCCACTTTTTGACATCATGTTATCTATAATGTAGATTTTAAGCACAAATTTTGACCTAGAAAAACTACCTACCTCTTTGGTTAGGGAAAACCATCAACTGAGATAAATTTGAAGAAAAATGAACCTAGAATCCATTCATAATCTAGATTAAACGGAAATACCTTTTTTAAATAAATTCCTTTTAGACCATGGGAGTGTGGTTCAGCAGCAAGTTGGATGGTAATCACACTTGTATTAATGTTGTGACCTTGGTCAAGCATCCCCCATCCCCTCAAGTGGTGTGGATGATACCAAGGGCCAGTCCTAGGTGATTTTTTTGGCACAAAAGTGTCTAAAATATGCCACTCATAGCAGGTTTTCTTAGCCGAAGGACCTCTACTAGCATCCTTTCCAGAACAATTTCTTTGTATCTTTCAGTTGGCCTATCGATGGCTCTTCCTTGTCTATCACTTGCCTTCTTAACATGGAGTGCATTATCTATGGAGTCTATCTATTGACTTGATATTTAGTTATCAATTTTATGATTATTTGGGGTTTAGGGATTTTTGTGAATGATTGTGTTTCACATTCACTTATATATTTTCTAAATTTGCTACTTGTTGATATAAAGAAATTTAGTATTTTGGATGTTTTTTATCCTATGTCATTCTCTTATGACCATCTTAAATTTGACATTGAATTTTGAGCTTATTTACATGATTGAAAATTTTAAACTCAGTATTGAAAGTGTACGTACAAGATTAGGAATAAGTAATTTCAGTCTTTAATTAAATGCATGGCATTATAGTGATTCTTCACTTGTTAATATTCCAAAAGTGCATAATTTTGATTTCAAAATTGAATGATCTAACTTTAGTTACATTGAGTTCGAGAGTAAATAGTTAAAGCGTAATTATCGAATCACAATTGCTAGTGTTTGAACTGGTCCCTGGAGTATTTGAACTAGGAAATGCATCGTATTGTGTTGGGTATAATTTGTTTCCATGCCTCTATATTTCCCTTTCAGTGATCTAATAGTGATCTAATGGCATTCAACCAACTTTTCATCGAAGTCCCCATTTCGTTTCTCGGTTGAACATAGGACAAACAATCACATTTTCTTCCTGGAAATTTTGAGTCGTGGCATACCTAAACTGTGCGTTGTTTCATTCACAATGCTCTATTTTTTTTTACTATTAAATGCTATCTCTGTTTTCCCTTTTCGCATAGGAAACAACCATCCTGGTAACTAGCTCTAGCTCTAGTTTCAAGAAAATCACATAGGAATTCAATGGGTTTGGATGGAAATTACGTATACACAGCAATGGAAATATAAGTCAAAATATCAGGGTGGTAGATTATAAGTAAAAACAAGGCCTTTTTAACTTTGAAAATAGATTATAAGTTTGAGAGTAATATGTGACTTTGTAGAGTTCATATGGGCTTTCAATAAAGTCATTTTATGAATGCAATTGAGGAAGTGCTATGAAATATCCAAAGTGTTGAATAGAGTAATGATAGGTTGTACGGAAGTGGTGTTTAGTGAAGTAGTCAAGGTATATGTAATGATAGGATAGTAAACTAGTGGCTATTGATAAATACAATAGGTAGGATAAGATAGGTTTATTTGCAATAGTAGTAAGTTTGGTTTTGATAATAACATAAGTAATAAAACAATAACTTTAACATATTGCAAAGGAAAATAGGAGAGGTTTTAATTGCGATTGTAAATCAAATTTGGAAATTTTGAGGTTAATAACTAAAATTTTAGGATATAGGAAATAGATATAAAAAAAGTATTAACATTAACTTTTTATATGAGTTTGCTAACAAAATTCCAGACATTGAAAAATGCTTACCATACTTTTTATACCATATAAATAATATTGTTGTTGGCTTCAAAATGTTGGACCTATAGTACCTGTTATCCATTGGTTGATGACATGACTGTTGATTGATAATTTGTTTTCTAATTTGTTTATGAGGGGTAGAAATTTGATTTGATACTATAGCAACAATGGCATCAGGTGATCCCTCCAGAGACCCCTCCATGAGAGGAGGATTATCGGGTAGATTGGTTGTTTAGTTATGTCATGTTTTCAAGTAGGTTATATTTATTGTTCATTTTGAAAAATTGATTAATGTGAAATTTTTTTTGTACTACACAGGTGGACGCACTCATATAACTCGTGCACCCAGACACGAAATCGAACAAGAGGAGATCCATAGACCTGTTCCCATTCGTCCCCAATTTCATAGAGCCCATTCTGAGGGGTATATTATACACGGTATAGGTACACATTAGATCAATTGCTAGTTAAAATGTTCAAGTTTACATTATATTCAATGTTGAACGGGTGAATTTCGTTTTTCAAATGACATGTGTTTAATGTGAAAAAATTGTGCTCCATAGGTGCAAATGTAGGAGTTGGGGTTGGCCCTATTGCTGGTGAGGGGAAAATGAGAACAATGTCTCAGCCTGTGGCATCCATCCCACACTTGGATACTTCTCCTTCGGGTAAAATCCAAAGGAAAATTTATTGTTCGATGTATGTTTAATGTGAAACTTATTGTGTGTCTCATTTACTTGTGTTATAAAACAATTTAATTTTTTGTACAATTTTTGGTAGAGATGTTCATTCCTCGGAAGGGAACAATCCTACTATGAGCAAAGAGGATGAGATAGTTTTTCCACGAGGTATTTTCAAATGACCAGAAAAGTTTTTTAAATACAAATTTTCCTTATAAATTATTTAATTTTGTAATATGTGCAATAATTTAACATGTCACAGGTGGTGGTCGTCACCCTCCTAGGGGGAGAGGTCATAGGGTTCATGAGTTTGCTCGAAATGAAATCCGAGCTATGATCCCCTTTACACCCATCTCGGTGATATTCCTGAGCATATGCCTTGGGAAGATACCATCTCCTTACTTACTGTTGATGGTATGAGGGAGCGTTTCACGAGATTTTGCAATGAACTACAAAGTTGCAATCCCTCTGCCCCCAGTCAAAATTGTCTCCAAATTGTTTTTCATAATTTGGAAAGTTTGATAGAGACTTATTGTGGGGTTGGACCATCAACCCAAGTTTTTTTTGACATGATGCGTAGGAGGAGAGCGTTAGTGATTGGTATCCACTCCTACAATGAATTTAAAAGTAGCGTCACTAAAGAAATGGCCTTGTCACTATTCAACTTGTGGCTTGAAGACAAAAAACGTCTGAATATTGCAAGATTCAATGATCCCAATATTGCACCTTATATTTATGAGAAGTTCCTGTATGCATACGGGAAGTTCCAAAACAATAATGAGGTGCCGCAATATTTTTTTAGGATGTTTTTTGCTCAATTCCGAGAGCACATGGACCCTAACTATACAGATACTGGGTCCAAATTCTATGGAGCTGGAAAAGGTCGTACATATGAATGACCTGATGCTATGCAAGATGTTGGGTTTAGGCCTCTAGCACCTCGTTTAGCACCTCAACCACCTAGGGTAGTTACACTTCCAGAGGAGTTAGCCCTTATCTCCAGTGCTGCATCTCAGATGAGGGAGAATACACAAGAACATATTGCAGCTGCTTTAGGAGGGGTGGAAGTCGACTTAGGGACAATCCAACCTTCATCTAGTGAAGGAGTTCATTCATTTGTGAGTATTCCAGATAATGTATTAAGGGAGATGGAGTGAGATGAGCTTATGGAGTATGCATCCTCATGTAAAGACCAATATGAGCGATCCATTACACAACAAATGCACACCATGGGCGAGGTTTGTACAAGCATGTTTTGATATATTTTAAGATACACATTTATAAGATGAGCTAGAGTGCATGTAACATGTTTTTTTGGTGTATATAAATTTAGTCTCCAAAAAATTATGCCAATACATTTATTTAACTTATGCAGTTTACAACATTCTTAGAACAACATTGCCTTACCCCTGATCCTCATTCTATAGATCATGGACATGATCATGTACAAGTGCCACATTCATTTACTATCTATCTATATTTTTGTATGTCAAATTGAAAATGAATTTATGTCACGTATTTTTATATGGTATGAGTCTTAATATTATGGAATTTCCAGGTTAGCGCTACACATCAAGGGATGCCTGAAGAGATTATTCCTTCTCAAGTTCTAGTCGTGACACAAGTATCGATACTTTTCGTTAAGCATGTTTATTACGTTTATTGTATTTATTTTCGTAAAATTTTCTATTAACTTTGGTTTCTACTTTTCAGGGTATAGATAATATTGAGATGATGCAAATTGAGCCTCAAGGAGATCGTGTAGGCTTTGGGTCAGAGATTCTACATTAAACCATGGTAACCTCTTACCATTTCTTCGTTGGTATCATTGCCACATTATAAATAGGCTATCTAGTGAATTTATAGAGAGTTGAGAGGTTCCTTTATGTATCTAGTGAATGCTAAAACTAATATTTAATTTTCAGTAAAAACTTTGAGCCATAGTCAATTCACTAGGTTACTGACAGTATAGGTGCTTCATTTGGCTTAGAGGAATATGCAAATTTGTTTCCTTGACCATCTCATACATTGTCACAATGTCAATATGTCGTACTTCCTACTCATGTCCTTGCAAAATAAGGAAGCCCATGCACAAAAAGCAAACATACCAAGATATTTCATCTCTCACCATGGCCTTATTAGGTTACTCATGGTACAAGCTCTAAACAAAGCAATAAAATCCTGGGAAGAAGTCATTGCAACTCCAATGGTTGCAACTTCACTAAATGAGCCCAATGTTGTGTGACTCCACCCATTGCAATTGTGAAGGAGGAAGAATATATTGTCATGAATCCCTTGGCTACAAAGTACCTACTAATTCATATTAAGGAAGAAGAGACAAGTTATATTACACCATAGATGGAAAGTGATATTGACGTTGAGATAAATAGTAGCAAACCAACCACTGAGAGAATGAGAGGGCATAAAAATAGGCCCCCCTGTGTTCCAAGAAAGAAGAGGACATGATACATTCCTACCACCACCCAAACCCCTACTACTCCAAAAAAACAAGTAAGGGCAGAAGAAATCCTAGAACACCAGGAAAACACAACCCCTACTAAAACATAAGAACTAGTAGAGTCAGTGACCTAGGGTTGGAAGAATTTGGTCTAGTGGCCTTGCTACTCCATAATAACCAGCAAGGAGTGCTCTTAGGGAATATTTTTCCACTTTGATGGATGATAATTACATTATCAGGCCATGGATATAGTTTCTTCTAATCTCGAGGACATGACAGTTTCTATTCCTGCAAACACAATTGTTGCTACTCTCAAGGACACAATTGGTGCCACTCCTGTAAGCACGATGATTGACACTTTTATCGTTGACCACGAAGAAGAAAACACTACTTCTCCCATGGGCACACCTACAACCACTCTTGTAGAGACCATTTTCTAAGAATTAATTGTTTACATTCCTTCAAAGCATAAAAAGGTAAGGTGATTGCCCTCTTTACCTCTGTATACCTCACTTATTAGTCAAAATAAGTTACTTAGAATAAAGTTCTAGGAATTGCAATTCAAGACTGATGGAATGAGGAAAAAATTGTATGAATGGAAATCCTTGGTTTGGAATGTATCTTCTTGAATGAAAATGACTAGGGAGGGATTTAAAAGGAGGGAGGACGGAAAGCAATGGGAATACTGGAAAAGTTTCCTATCCGAACTTTGTAACAACTATAAATTTTGCCACATAAAGAACAAAATACAGTCAACATTCATAAAAGGCTTCAATTTAATTCACATTCACATTGGTTTGTACCCCTTTTCTATCCTAGTAATTCTTTGGAGGATTCTACACATTTTAATGATTAGGTCTAGGAGCTTGGGCATTTATTTTTTGAGGTTATCTTTGGGTGTTCACGGTGGGTTTACAGTTTTACAATTATTAGGAATATGGTTTTATCTAGCTAGGGTTTGGATGTAGTATGAAAATGTAAAAAGTCAAAGCCAAGAGATGGATTTTTGTTATTTGATAGGAAAGAACATGGCCTGATCTAAGGCTTGTGTCTTAGCTCTCATCACTTAAAGCATAAGATCTTCTTCAACCCTCAGTGAAAGTTTCTATGTGAATGGCCTTAGTGACATTATCCTTAATCCTAGATTGGAGTTCCTACCATCTATTCTATTGTGCCAATATTGGAATCATAAATCCCTTATTTTATATTCATCAGCTAGGTAATGGCGTTCCATTTTTTTGTAGTTAAAGTATTTGAAAATCTGGATTGGTGGATGAGGTGTCTAAACTAATAAATGGAGTTAGGATTTATGTTATTAAAGCCATTATGGGCATCAGTGGAGATTCCATTCTATCCACTTGGACCTAGTCAAATTGGATTGAAAGGAAAGAACTTAGCCAACACATCATTCATTAGAAATATTTATCAGAACAACAAACTGATATGCTATTGCATGCCTCCTTCGTATGTCAAAATCAACCAAAATCCTATACTTTTCAGCCCAAATACAAACTTACTAATTTAGCAAAAATCAAAGCAAGATCCATTCTGTCGACATACTGACTAATATATCCTTTAGCAGAATTTTCTAGATGTATTCACTAAAGTAAATCCTATAGAAAACACCTAATATGTCGATTAAAAAAAACGTATGCTAAAAGAAACGTATGATGACTTGCTAGTTTGTCTAATCCTGTGTTGCCGTGTGTTGGTTCCTCATATACAATGCCCATGGATTCTATCATCTGTAGCATTGTGTTATAATCCTTATTTTCCCCTTGCTCTGACATCCTCTAGTTGTAAGCCATCAAATTTGCATCTTTTGTTCAATTTTTCTACCAAAGTTTTGAGAAGATTACACTTTGTCATAAGGATGGCCAATTGTTGCTTGGCTTGTAAATAATGTTTATAATTTCTGCTATTTGTGCCACTATTTTTCATATTCATTGAAATTGGTAATGAGAGAAAGAATAGATGCTCCATTTCCTTGTACCATATCTTCATTAGACCTTACAATTTTCCTTGGCTCAAGTATGTCGCAATATTCCATAGTGTGCAAATGAATTGATAAAAACAAGGCTGAGAATTTACTGGCTTCCAAATTTAAATAAAAAAAGCAGGAAGATTAAGTTATTTCTGTCAATAGGCAGTCGGGCCTTTGGAATGAGACCTGCAGGAGAAGTAAGGAAATTTTCAGCACCAGTTCTCAGAGTCTCAGGGGAAAGAATCTTTCCCAGAAAATGAAACTTAACAACAAAATTACAAAGTGATTGAATGTCATACAAAGAGTGAAAATGAAACCAAAAGTCTATATGTGAGCCAAGAAAGAGGTTGAGATAAGACCAAGATAATATAAAAATGGAACCAAGATGCGAGAGCCACCCCTTAAACCTTGGTCCTTTAGTTATCAGAAATTCAATTTTGAAAATAGGATTGCTATGTCTAGAAAAAAACAGAGATACAATCAATCAAAATGTGAGCTTTGAAAGACTCTTTTGAAATAGGCCAACCCAAGGAGAGACATGCACAGGAGCTCACCATGCTCCCATTCGGATGGAATCTGATTGATCATTATCCCATCTGCCACAGAGAAGAGTAAATCCATGGCTTCAAAACCTCCTGTCCTTGTAGCCTTAGACATGTGCGAGGGGATTCTGGGTCTTGTCCTATTTATGGTTTTCTAGGTGGATACGCCTGCATGTGAGGGACACATGGTATGTTATGATTGTGCTACTTGTCATTAAATCATACTGGGTGAATCATGAAAATCCTTGGGAAGGTAGGATCCCTTTTACCTAGAGCACTCATTTTTAATTTTATTGCCATATTAGCCATTGGATTAGTTTGTCTTATGGTTCTGGAGGACATGGAAGAAGGTGATTTCTTGGAATTTTGAAGCCTCATATTGTGCTCTACTCAGGATTGAAGCAAGTCTGTGATGAGTTGGGTTTTTCATAAAAATTGACAATTATGGTTGAATATCCTAAGATAATGATGAATGCATGTTTTTCTGCTGCTAATATTAGCCCCTGTAATAATGAGCAGGCTTCTGCCTAGTTGGTAGAGAGTTTTCCCAAGCCCTAACCATAATACCATTCCAGTTTTCCTATCGGGTCAATGAGGATCTTCCCCAACTCCTGTCACCATGCTGGTCAGGGTTATATCACTGGAAGTTGTAACTCTATTTTTTATTTAATACCACTACTATTAACCCCCGGGGGGCAGCTCAATTGGTGATGGCCGTGAAAATGAAGTGCAGTGACTATCCTCCAAGAGGCATGATCACAATTGCCCGGTGTAGTGTTAGGTACACTTGCATAATGAATCACAATGAGAATATTTCAATGAAGAAACCAGATTGAAGGTTTATTCATAATGAAAAAGCTGCAATCTCATTAAGGACTTAATCCTTCATGCCAATACTTAAACATTGTATGCTCAATTTTGGCACAAGTTTTCACAACAAGTTCTTAGTTTCATTGCCCATGGTATGAACAATGGCAGCCCATTCTATTACCATGCAACCCTCGGGAAGATTGATATTTAGTTCTCGGCTTTGTTCTTCGTCCCATCTATTAAATATGAAGGGCCAACTTGGTAGAGATGTCACAGTGTTGCAAATTGGGATCCTTGTGCTCCTTTTGTAGTTCATCAATCTGTAATAATATCTCCCTGCGAGATTGATTATGCTCTAGTAAGACATTGTTGGGGATCGATTTCATGTTCTAGTATAGCTCGATTATACATAGATATTAGTTTTGGCACTCTAAATTATGGCCTGAATTAATCACCCACTCAACCATAGAGGCCAAGACCTCCTCATCAACTTGCTCATCATGTTCAACATGAAATTCAATATCAACATAGGTGATTTCCTGTTGTATAGGAGCAGGGGTTTGGGAATGATATCTCTGTGCTTCCTTATGAGCTTCAAGTGTGCCTTGAGCACTCCCTTCTACCTGAGAAGAGGACCCACAAACATATTTGGCTCTTTGTTGTGGCATTGGAGTTTTCAAGCAGGGGTGTAATCCAGTATGGGGATGCACAAAGGATAAGACTTCAAATGGATATAGCCATGTCCAACAGGAAGGTGCTTCAATGGTGTAAACACCAGGTAAGGCTGAGTGTAAATGAATTTAAAGTTGGAAAGGAGAAGGTGTAGGGTTGTGGGCTCCACCGAAGGAGGTAGGAATAATAATATGGCTCATAGAGGCTTCCCAAGGTGCAAGGGGGGCCCAAGTATCTGACTATGTAAGCAAAATCCTGAGTTCACAACTTAATTTCCCTACTTTGACAATTACAAATTTGATTTATTTACAATAGACTATAATAGTGGAATAAGCCAACCATGCATTAAGGAAATTTTGTAGATGCAATACTGATTGAGACCTTTGGTGCCACCACCTGTGAACCCCTACTTCTTCATGCACGTTTTCCTTGCAGATTGCATGCCTTCGCCACAGGGAAAGTCTACCCCCAGAATGTGCATGTAAAATAAAGGAACCTGGGATGCTTATGGACCTTGGGAGTCCATATTGTGCAACTTAGGGAAACATATGAAATTATTCGCGGGAACCATATGAAATTATTGGTGTATGCATGTAAGTGATCGTTTAAGGAAAAACAGAGATAGGGGATCGCTATTTGAGGAATATCACCTTGGTATTGAAAATGTTGTGTGGTATGGCCAGTGGAGTTTCCAAGGAGTTTTGGGCCTTGGTCATTTCTAATAATGTTTCGGGCACACTTTTGGAATTTTCCAAGCCCACCTATGCACCCAAATTGGGCGTGACATCTAGACCCATAGGAAAATATCACCATGTGAATGCCAATGACCCTTTAAGAGAACATAATTTGGAGGTGTCTCTTATCTCAATAATTATGTCAGGTGCTTTCCTTACTAAGGTAATTTTGGGAATGAACTGCATTTTTTGTTCAAGTGTTTGTATTTGAGTATTTTTTGAGGGCATGTAGATTTTGGCGCTCGACAAAAATATGAAATTCGTTTTTGAAGTCATTATCACAGTTAGTCCGACGTGGATGCATTTTCTGTCACATTTATAGAATTGTTTTGAGTTTGAAAAACGGGATTGGCTGACTGTTAGTAAAGATGAACTACCAATCGGTACCAGATTGGTAAGTATGATTTTACACATGTGTCTGCTTAACAAAAATGGAAAAGTCACTATTAACTAGAAATAATTTTTGTTGGCTTTTCTTTTTTTAGTTGTGTAGATTGAGTCTGTGGGTGGTTATAGGGAGGAAACCTGTATTTGCAAATTGTGCCCTTCAATAAAATGCCTTGTAATCTGTGTTGTTTTTTCTTGAATTTATTTGTAGATTATGGGGTTGAATCCTTAATTTGGTGTTAAAGCTGCTCTTGCAAACAAATTTATTAACAAAGCCTTAGAGTTCAAGCCAAAGTTGGTCATCCATATTGTTCCAAAAGAAACACATAGGTATATTATTTTTCATTATGGAAGGGTATTAAACTGATGAACTCTTTTAATGTAGAACTATAGGTCAATGAAGTTAGGTCATCATACATTAGTAAACCCTATTACATTTTAAAGCTGAGAATACTACAAAATATATACGTCTTGAATCAATTATGTGGCCAATCAATTGGATTGCGTTGTCCCCCAACTATCTATCAATATTTTTCTTGTTGTTGGGATTGTCTCTTTTCAGACAGTGACTATTGCTAGCTTAATCTTGTTACCCAATGAGGAGAATTTTACATCAATTTCTTTTCTTGGGTTGTTATTTTTTGCGTAATTGGTTACAATAGATGACCAACACACCATACTAGTTGTCAACTCACCCTTTTTCCTCTTTAAATTTTCTTCTCCCAGTTTTATAATTTTCTTATCCAATGCTTTTTAAATTTTCTTCTACCAGTTTTCTAATTTTCTTATCCAATGTTATTAAAAAACATTTGATAAGAAAATTCACATTTTCTCTTTTTTTTTTCTCAACTATCAGTTGCTATGTACCAATTTACAATTTTATGTTTTAAGAAACAATTTAAAATTTTGCCACCAAGTAACCTCTCACTCTTTAGAATCTGTATCTCATTACTCAACCCATTTTTTTCTCAAAATATTTAAATTTAAGAGAAAAATAATGCTTCAAAATCTTCACATTTCTTATGCTTTCCATAAAAATTTGGTGGTTTAATATTCTTGTGCTCTCCTTTCAAATAATCTGACTCATCCCATCTCTTTTAATTCCTAATAGGAGACAAAGTTTTGATGCTCTCTAGCTATAAGAATGCAGAGGCTCTTCTCATGGAATGCTTAGGTGAATGATAATTAATACAATCACTTCTTGAATGCCGTTATCCTCTGTGACCATCCCTTCAATCGTGAGGTATATGATCTTTTGCATTTCTTGCATTAAAGTTACTCCTAATCCCCCCTTACAAATTCTTCTAACCATTTAGTAGTTAAGTATTTATTTGGCTGTGTTGTTCTTGAAATCTTATTAAGATTGCATTTAGTATTACAAATCTTCACTTCTGTTTTCAACGTGGAATTTTCCAACCAAATTTACTAGCTCCATTATGCTTCTATTCACATTGTATTCATTTTTTGCATTACTGAAATTGATATTTAAATATTTTACTTCCTCTTCATGGCTATACGCGCTTTTGAATCCTCCATACTTCTGGTCCTCATCTTAAATTTTATCTATTATTTCTACACCCATAAATCTATAAATGTGCAATAAACCATTACTCTTAGAATTGTGCATAGAATAATTTTTTATTAATTAGTATTTGGGCCTTTATTCATTTCAATCAATGAAGAAAATAGATGAAATAATTCGATTTCTCAGATTTCAAGTATAATATCCTATGAAAAATCAGGGAACTTCCCCGCCTCTTGGCACTGTTGACCCATAATCATAAGAAAAGTATCAAGAAGGAAGCATGCTGGACCATCTTAAACATAACTGCAGGAAAGAAAGATCAAATACAGGTTCCTTAGTTATACTTCTTTATAGATTAAGAATGACACTTCATTGAATGTCTTATTCCTTGTAAAATGTTGTTTAAGTTCATATATCCTGAGTTTTGGTTTGTTTACAGGCTGTGATTGACGCAAAAATTATTCCTCCGCTTGTACAATTGTTGCAAACTGCTGAGTTTGATATCAAGAAAAAAGCATCATGGGCTATATCTAATGCTACTTCTGTTGGTACACATGATCAAATCAAGTATGTATTTAATGAATATATACGATAAACACAAGAATATTGCTAAAATACATTATCTAGTAATGAATAAAGGGGTCAACTTACAAGATGTAATGTAATGAGATGTGTTTGCTGATAATAGTCAGTGTGATGTACAGATCAAGAATTTGTGTTAGTTGATACAATGAGACAAACTATTGATTCCTACTTTTGGTTGTAGATATCTTGTAAATCAAGGATGCATTAAGCCTCTATGTGATCTTCTAGTTTGTCCAGACCCAAGAATTGTAATTGTTTGTCTAGAAGGGCTAGAGAATATTTTGAAAGTTGGGGAAGCAGAGAAGGTTCTGGGCAACACTGGAGGTGTAAATCTCTATGCACAGTATATTGATGATGCTTAAGGACTTGAGAATAATGAGAACCTACAAAGTCATGACAATAATGAAATTTATGAGAAGGCAGTAAAAATTATTGAAACTTACTGGCTGGAAGATGATGAAGATGACCAAACAGTAAATTGTTACCTCTCATATTTAACATTTTAAGTGACCTATGATATGCCGCCGATGGAGGGAACACTTCATTTTCCTACAGTCAGAGAGATTTACATAGTCAAGTATTCTTGCGTGCATTGTGTATACTCTATGTCCACATGCTATCAAATATCTTTTAGGTTCAACATGAGTACTTTATTTGACCTTGCCATCAAACTTACAATTATTTACTATTTTTGTGGAAGCTCGAATGGATTCTAGTTTCCCGAGTTGAAAGAAATTTCAAAATATGAGTCTTATGTTTGTCGTCAAGAAAATAATTTCAAGTGTTATTCTAGCACTAATGAAATTTAATTTTGTAATATTTCTCCACCAAGCTATATAGATTCCAATCAATGATCTAATATTTCATAATAGACAAGTGATCTGTTCTAGAAAATTTTGGTTTAAATGTTTTGTTACTTATCGATATCCTTGGTTGTTGATAATTTGCTTTAAATTTAATTTTAAATTTTATTTAACCCTTCTTATTAGGAATATAGAAATGATGAATCAAACACTAGTATCAAACAAGGTTCTCCAAAGATGATGTCCATCATTTACTGTGTCTTAATGTCATTTTCATAATGGCAGAAATGGTGCCATAGTTTTAGAGCATTTGGAAGCTGAACTTTTGGGTGATCATGATGACCATATTCATGGTGTAGAGTCTAGACATGGCAGTTTCTTCCACTGGTAGGTTTCTCGATGCAGGATTTTTGCCTTTTATCTTCACTACATCCAGCTTTATAGGGAGGCCATGCAGTTGTTGATCGTGTTCCATGAACACTTCCACTTACTCCTACTCCTCTTCTTCATAAATCACAGTAACAGAAACTTGAATTTTCTCACAGCAAGTGGAAAACTTAGTAGATACTAGACGATTTTCATTTTCCTGTCTAGTAATAGTCTCTAGAATTGTCTTTAGTATGGCTTATTTTATTAACATTATATGATAGTTTCAGTTTGAACTTTGAAGTTTTAAACTACCTTTGAACTGTTTCTTGAATCTTACAACTCATTGATAATGAATATGATGCTTTATTTCATTTCATGGATATCTGTTACAATTTGTTGATGACAAATTTTATATGTTGAAACTTGATGGTTGATGTTGTGGTCGATGATTTCTCATCTGATGAAAATGTTATAAATACCAGATGATTGATGTTATATGTGTATTAAATGGTATATGCTTTAATGATCATCACTATTCTAGCAGTTAAATCTTTGTTTTTGTGTTTTCTGCAGTTGGTTCAACATTCTGCATGGATTTTTGAATATATATATATATATATATATATGCATCAAAATATAATGAAATATTTATTATACAATAATCTCTTTTGAAATTCTTTGGTCCTAGAATATTTTTGAAATCATGCTTCCCACTCCTGCTCCTACTCCCAACAGCATTGAAGCTATCACCTTGGATTGAAGAGGCATTGGAATGATGGTGACATTATCAGAGGAAGAATTGCTGCTTTTCATGTATCAGATTTTAAAGCTACCCTATGGGTATAATCCTGTGCTTCTCCAGGGATATGAGGAGTCTTTATGCCAAATATGTTTTGTTATGTCCCTTAATCAGGTGTGCATGCCATTTGATGCCAAAAATCTATAATTATGTCAAAGCCGAAGGTGTTAGGGTGGGTGCATTCCTGGAAAGGGGTTCTCATGTGCCAAACCTGGCATGCTGGGGTCTCATTATAAGGAATCTTTCTGATTTTTGTCAGTTTTTGCATAATTTTCTGGTGCTTCAAAATACCGTTCTTTGGATTAATTCTTGTTTTATTCTTTAAGTCACTTGCAAGTTGCATGCTAGCTAATGCTTGGTTTGATTATATGGTACTTGCAATTTCTTGTTCACAGATCTTGCTGCTAAACTTTTTGAAAGTTTCGGTCCATAGCATATGACTATATAATTAATTCTTCTTGAACATTAATTTATGTTTTGAAACATTTATTAAATTTTACCAAGTATTTAGTAACAATTACAGCATGTTGCAGAGTATTGGCCCTTTCTTCTATCAACATGTATTTATGTGTTCCTACCATTACTCTCTCTATCATCAATTTCATTAACATGTTGGCCTTCGACATACAACACATTTTTTATGGTTTATAATACTCTTTTGAATCATCTTTTAGCACAATCCCTAAAAAATGTTGCAAAGGAATGTCATTCTGTTTAATGGTTGAGGCCAAATCCTTTCAACGCATTTGACAAGTTTCTATGATTTAAACATAGAAACATTTCACATTTCACATTAAATTCATTCTTATTCCTTTAGTGATTTTAAACCATATGTTACAGTACCAAAAGAATATGTTTCAAAAATAAATAATTAGGGGATAAATTGGTGGAATAATACACCATTAACCCTAATCTCCCCCTAATTTTATTCTAAATCTGAATTTTCTCACAAATTTTCCTCTTGATTATGTTCTTGCAAGACATGGTAGTATTGAATTTTGGTGAATATATGCCTTATTGTTGTCTACATCAATCTGGAATTGATGCTAGAAAGTTTCCTATGGGTAATGGTTGTTTAATCATATGAATGATAATGATCCTATAATCATAATGATTGAATTCATTCTTATTACTTTAGTGATTTTAAACCCTTTTCAAAGTGCAGTTGCTTCTATTTGTTATGATTCCAATTTTATGCTCCTAGGATTTCAATTTTATGCTCCATCAATAAAATATAAAAGAATAAATCTAATCCTTTTCCAATTTTAAAAATTAGGATAGTTTGTTGAAGCTATCAATATGCTCTATAAACTATTTTGAGTAAATTTTCTCCTTAAATTTGAAATTTACCAAACCATTTCTCTTCATCTATATTGAAACATTGATGAAAGTTGAGTTTTTTTCCTTTGGAAATAATGATTGCATCTAAAACCTTTTGGATTTATTGCTACAAGGGGTGGGATATCTATCTCTTAATATAAAAGTGTGAAATCCATTACTAGCGAAACTTTCTAACATAAGAATTAATTCATAGCTAAACACACCTTTATGAATAGTTTTGACATTATTAACGGAAAGAAAGAAGGATAAATTTTTTTGAGATTTACATGATGATTGATGATTATCTTGAAAATCCATTATTATGAATAATAGCATGCTTGGTGTTATATCCATAGGTTACGCTGTTTTAATTGGTTTTTGTTTATATTTTCTGAAACCCATTTACAAATGGTAATTATGAAGGAAAAAATTGTTAAGGTTGCAATCAAGGTTTGAGAAATCCATTGGAAGTGCAAGAACCTACACATAACTTAAAATTGTTATATGGAGAACCATTATCAACATAAAACAACCCACTAATGCAAATTTGGTTATATGGTGTGGTTATATCTCAATAAAAAAGAGTTTTAAGGATGACAATGACAAGTTGTACAACACATGGAAGAGAACACTTTCTAGTTTAATCCACCCATGCCTATGAGGTTGGATTATAATAATAATAGAGAAAAAAGATTTAAACTATATTTAATACTTCCATGCTGATTGATGAGGAAACCATTATGACAAGTAATAACATACATTATTCATGTTAGATTTATATGTACACACACACACACACACACACACGCACACACACACAAACACACACACACACACACACACACACACACATATATATATATATATATATATATATATATATATTATTGTATCGTTAGTTTAGTTTTGATATCAAATGTCATCATATTTGCATCTCTTCATTAGTCTAGATTATTTTATATTTAATGTGACTAATCTCTTCATTATTGTCTCTTCTCATGATGGAGGTCTCCTACTTTTATTTTCTATTGACATGTTTCTATTTTCCACAGCATGGAATAGATCCGACAAAGGAAAATTCAAGAATAAAAAACAATTCATAAAGGTGTGTTTAGATATGTATTAATTCTTATGTTAGAAAGTTTCGCTAGTAATGGATTTCACACAAGTTTATATTAAGAGATAGGTATCCCACCCCTTGTAGCAATAAATCCAAAAGTGTTTAGATGAAATTATTATTTCCAAAGGAAAAAAACTCAACTCTCAACAATGTTTCAATATAGATGAAGAGAAATGGTTTGGTAAATTTCAAATTTAAAGAGAAAATTTATTCAAACTAGTTTATAGAGCATATTGATAGCTTCAAAAAAGTATCCTACAAATGTCAAATGTCAAATGTTTCTATGTTCATTTGACATGTTTCTATTTTCTATTTGCTTGGAAAATATTGTTCACAACATGGAATAGATCCTACAAAGGAACATTCAAGATATTGTAATCAATATTTAGCTATTTCTCCAAAATTCTATCTTTGATCGTTTACATATTACACATCCCCTTGTAATCTATATTTTTTTTCTCAATATTTTGAAAGTTTCAACATCTGGTATGGAAAACATTCTTATACACTATTTTGTAAGCCATTTCCCTTTACTTGGAAGTTGCTATTTTAATTTCTTTTGGAAACATTTTTATGACTCTTTTCAAGCATCCTGAATTTTCTTATTCATAATTGTATTTTTACATTATCTGAGGAGGATGATTGTTTTGAATGGGCCCGGAACTCCTCGTACGAGCATGTCACATCTCCCCATGCCTATTGTGTTATATCAAAAATCTAACCTTTGCAAATGGTTAGTTGGTGCAATTCAAAATGATGGGATTTTTCTATTGCCCCTAAAATAAAATTATTTATCTACCTTGCCTTGGAGAACCATAATGAAAGTTGGGTCTCCCTGTTGCAGAAAAGTTTTCATTGGTTGAATGTATGTGCTATTTACACAGAAGATTCAAAAAATTTCAATCATTTATTTTTTAACCATGCCTTTTCCAGGTCCCTCTGGTATGTCTTAGGGGTATTAAAATTATAGGATAACGGAACGATGTCACCACTACACTAGTGCCTTATTTTAGTGGGAGAAAAATGGGGGGGGGCTATTAAAGCACTATCCATTTTCATTGCATAGGGTATTTGGAAAGCCCGAAATAATCTCATCTTTGAAAGCATACCCAAGGATATCACTGCAATCCTAGGACATATTTTGGGATTCTTTTCGAATCATGTGAAGCCTTGGAAGCCTCCTATAGGTTAATCCTTTTACCTTCCACCAAGTGCTCTACGTAAAAACATTCTCTTCTTTGATGGATTGTATCAAGAGAGGGTTTGTGGAGGGGGAGCCACCATTTTCCTTCCTGGAAATGTTAACTTCAAGTGCAGGGACAAATACTAAAGAATAAGTGGTGGATGCTCGGGCACTATTATTTTTTGTATCCTCATTGAATATATCCATTATGTATGTTTTGGTGATTCAAAGCGTGGGGTGTATTGGTTGCTTGGAAAGGGCCATCTCAAGGTACTCTCACTAAAGCACTAGATGGATTCCATTCAAAATCTCAAAGGTATCTTTCAAAATTTGTGTTTACATCACATCTTGAGATAATGGAATCAGAAAGCAGACCTCCTATCCAAAAAATATTTGCAAGTGGAGGATGGTTGCATTTTCTTTTAAGAAAAAAAAGGTCTTTAATGTCTTAGGGGATCTCTCCAAATTCTGAGTGATATTTAGTTGACTCAGTTGGATCACTTACTTTAAATTCCTAGAATATTTTAGTTTTATGCTTTCAATTTTTGTATTATTTATCTATGCATGTATAGTTTTGAATCTATTGTCATATGAGTCTGCTCGGATAGTAGTTTTGGGTCTGAATCTCCCTATATTTTTTCCAGCATTTCTCAAACTTTCTGGTAGGTGATAAATGGGATGTATCGGTCTTATTTAGTTTATTTTTTAAAAATTAATATGGTTTGTATGTTTGTATATCCCAGAGGCTTCTTTTAAAAAAAATATATGTATATTTACTCTTTTTATATTTGTAAAGGAAGGATGATATCAATTATATGGAAAAAACGTATGGGCAATAAAGATAGAGTAAGAGAAGGATTTGGCCACTAGTATTTCCTATAATTTTGGTCCCTTTTTTAGCATCACTCTTCGATAGTGTCAAACATTAAAAAATATTCATATGTAGCATGGAATTCATTATAAAAAATGGATCATGATATATTGTGCTCTATATCTTGGTACTTTCTACGTGGAAAAAGTGGAGGAATTGACTTGTAGGGACCACTTTAGAGTCAGATTCGACAATAGTGATTTGGGGTCTTCTAGATTCGATTAGGAGCCCATTTTTTTTTCATAGATACATAAATTCAATGTTACTCTTTACATTGGAAGCTTTCCAACTGTGTGAAAATCACTTCAAATGAAGTTCATATGTGAAATTTACACATGTCGCAAGTTGAACTACCTTATTGACCACCATGGAACTGAGTGGGTGCAATTTCAACCCCCAATACTCGCACATGTAAATAAAAACACTAATTGAGGGTTGAAGCATGTAAAAACCTTAACCTTGATGTTGAATGACTACAATTTGAGTTATACTGGGTAACTAGGAAAGGAATGGACTCCATTCTTTTGGTATTATTATTATTCCGTAGTTAAGCATGGCATCAAATAATGGGATATCGAGCATAATAGAGGAGGTAAAAGATTTTTGTAGTAACCTTTCATGCCACATTGTCCATGCCCAGTTGATGTGAATGGGAATATTAGTGTTTGTTGTGCTAAGATCCAATTCAAAATATAAACAAAGTGCTTGAGGATTATGAGGTAAATTGAAATTTTTTCATAATTTCTTATGTGTTTGAACCTAAACATCACCATAAACAATAACGCAAAAGCACATGATGAAGGATTTCACACCACCTGGGCTACATCTCCTTGGTCCAGCTTCCAATGGCTTGGCCCTCTTCTATTACACTCAAAAGTGTGATTACATATGTTTACAATGCTCAAAGAGCTATAAAACCTATTCCATTAGATTCAGAATGCCCAAAAACTCATGTGCATCCTCTCTTTGCCTCAAATTTGCCAAAAATTGACTTAGTTATGACTTCCCCAAGTTTCTACACTATTCGCTCCATATTTTCCACAAAATTCGGCACCATCCTACAAACCTACCCAGAATCCAACTAACTGAGTGCCAATTTCACCAAAAACCAGGCGAAATTGTCGACGCACCAATTTTCCCAATAAATCATAAACCATATTTCAAACCATATCATTTATGGTTCAACGAATTTATTTTATAAATCAAAACCCGCACAGTTGGGCTAATTGTCAGACTTGGCATTAACTGTGGGCACATATCGACAGTTGGAAGAGCGTTATGTGTTAACGATTAGTACTAGCAGGCGGTTAACTCCGTAGCGGTCTTCAGCATGGTCACATACACCTCAGCATAAAGTGTAATGTGGGGGTGAGGGGCTAGCCTCTCGCCCATGGTCCCACCCCCGACGATGACCAGGGCTAGGGCTAGAACTCGACCCCTCCCCCCTCCCCCCACAACGCATTTTATATGAAAACAAAATGATATGGAGACCATATTAATATAAGAACTATTGCGATGGCGTGTTGGGTCGGGTTGTGTGCTGACGCCTAAGGAAACAAGTTCGGGTCGGGTCGGGTTAGGTCGTGCCATACTATGAGGGCGCCCAAGGAAACACGTTCGAGCGGGTTGGGTCGGGTCGGGTTGGGTCATGTGAAGGTGTCGAAGGAACGTGACCGGGTCAGGTTGTGTCGAGTTGTGTGACAGCGCCCAAGGAAACAGGTTCGGGCAGGTCAGGTCGGGTCGTGCCGTGGGAGACTGCCCAAGGAAACGCGTTCAAGCGGGTCGGGTCGGGTTGTGTGAGGGCGCCCAAGGAAACGCTTTCAGGCGGGTTGGGTCAGGTCGAGTCATGTCGGGTGAGGGCACCGAGGAAAATGGGTTTGGGCAGGTTGGGTCGGATCGTGTCGTGTGAGGGCGCTCGAGGAAACGCATTCGGGTGGGTCAGCTTGGGTTAGGTCATGTGAGGGTGCCTAAGAAAACATGTTCGAGTGGGTCATGTCAGTTTGGTTCGAGTCATGTGAGGGTGTCCAAGGAAACACGTTCGTGCAGGTCGGGTCAAGTTGGGTAAGGGCACCTAAGGAAACATGTTTGGGCAGGTCATGTCGGGTCATGTCGTGTGATTCCACCTAAGGAAACATGTTTGGCTAGGTCAGGTCAGGTCATGCCGTGTGATGGCACCCAACGAAACGCATTCGATCGGATCGAGTCAGGTTGTGTGAGGGCGCCTAAGGAAACACATTTGGGCAGGTCAAGTTGGGTCCGGTCGTGTGAGGGCGCCAGGGAAACACGTTCGGGCGGGTCGAGTCGGGTCATGTGAGGGTGGTCGTATCAATAATGCTAAGTTGTGATCGCTCGTGTGCCTTGTGCACTTTTGTACGATCCATTTTCCGTTTGATCCCTCATGCCGTCGTTCGAGCGGGTCGGGTCATGTCGTGTGAGGGCGCCACAGGAAATGGATTCAGTTCAAATCGTGTGAGGGAGGCTGTAAAAAAAATGATAAGTTGTGACTGCACATGTGCCTTGTACATGTTCGTGTGACCTAATTTTCGTTTGCTCCTTCTTGCCTTCGACGTTCGGGTGGGTCAGGTTGGGTTGGGTCATGTGCTGGTGCCCAAGGAAATGCGTTCGGGCAGGTCAAGTTGGGTCTAGTCTAGGCATGTCGTGTGAGGCCACCGAAGGAAACCCGTTCAGGCGGGTCTAGTTGGGTTGTGTCATGTGAGGGCGCCTAAGGAAACACATTTGGGTGATTCGGGTCAGGTCGGGCCGTGTTGTGTGAGGGTTCCCAAGAAAATGCATTTGGGTGGGTCGAGTCGCGTTGGGTCGGGTCGTGTGAGGGTGGCCATATCGAAAATTTTGAGTTGTGACCGCCCGTGTTCCCTATGCATGTTTGTGCGATCCATTTTTTTGTTTTCTCCCTCTTGCCTTTGTTCGGCGGGTTGGGACTTGTCGTCTGAAGATGCCACAGGAAATGTGTTCGAGTCAAATCATGTGAGGGAGATTGTATAAAAAAAGCTAAGTTGTGACCACCCGTGCGCCTTGTACTTCATGTTCATGTGAGTCGTTTTCTGTTTGCTCACTCATGCCTTCGACGTTCGGGAGGGTTGGGTCGATTCGGGTTGTGTGATGGCACCTAAGGAAATGCGTTCGGGGTGGGTTGAGTGGGGTCATGTTGTACTGTGAGGGTGCCCAAGGAAACATAATTTAAAAGAAAACACCTCCGACATTTCAGAATGAAGTATGAACAAAATGAACCATTACCTAGACTACATTGTAAGCCAATAGACCAAATTTATCAATGCAAGGATCTATAATCCTAGTTTTGTGCAGTCTACTCCATATAAAATTATAAGCATACTAACCATTTACAAATGGAGGATGTTGACATAAATTGAATATTAATTCCATGATGTGAGTTCATGATATGGCAATTTAGTACAACAAAAATCGGAATATGACAGACTCAAGGTCAACTCTGTAATGATAGATTTTAATTTCTTTCTTGATCTATTGATGGAAGGTTTTTGTGGTGCATCAATTGTTTTTTTTTTCATTTAAATATTTTTTTCCTAATTGGTATCTTGAGGAGTCCTCTAGAGCTAATCTACAGGTTGGTGGGTAGTGTTGAGCCTCCAATATGTCATAATTTTGTTGATGAAACCATCCATTTTCATATCATTCCATTCACCCATTGTCATCATTTTTAACCATATTTCTTCATAAACGCACCAAATTCCCTCATACATTTTTACATGGTTTATTATTATTATTTCTATTCTTTTTAATGAATTAAATAGAATTATGCATGGTTTTACTAATGACAGTTTGACAGTTTAAGTTTCTATAATTTCTGTAGCTGTCTCCATGGTTGAGGTAGTAGCATCACACTAGAATGATCACATGGAAATTGTTTTTAGAAGCTCTAATATGGATTTTTGTTGGTCAAATTCCACCCAACTCACACATGTGGACCTCCAGTAAAAGATCAAGGGAAAAACGCAGAAATTTTGACCAGTCAACTTCAAATGTGTTTTCTGAGCAATGTAAAGCGAATCTAGAAAAAAAAAACATGGGTTTTTTTTAGCACGGGCCCAATTAAGTTTTTTACTTGTGGTTTCCCAAATTCGTTTCCATTTGGGAGATATGTCAGGTTCTTTGAAGCCCTATTTTTTAGTTGCGTGAACAAACATTGTGCCCATGTGTCAATAAACGCCCAATCAAGAAAACAGAGGTTGGAATGGACTATGCTTCATAAAACTTGTGGCAAATGAATCTCTCCGAAGTTACATTGCAACCCCTATATAAACACTCTGTTGAAACAAAGAGGAGAGGTTAATTTTCTAAAGCATATTGTGAATTTTTGAAACTCTGTTTTTCATTATTTTTTAATGAAGAATTACCTTAAAGACTTGATGCACAACTAATTGTTGGAGTAAAGCTATGAGACCACTTGTTTGTGGAGGGTCCCTGCAAACAGCGAAGGTTTTTCATTTTATCATTTGCCATAGTTGTTTTCAGAATTCCAATTTTTCATTTGCTGTAGTTGTTTCCAAAATAGCATTTTTATATTTGATGTAGATGCTTTCACAAGTCCTCTTTTATCATTTGATGTAGATTCATCAATCCTTCCTTTCGAATTGTCAAATTGCAAAAATTCATAGTTTTACTTCTAGAGTAGCAATGATTTATTTTAGAGTAGTTTTACAGGTTCGGGAGTGATTTCTTTTTAAGAGCTATTGTGATTTCTTTATAAGTTTAATTTCCATAAAATTTCATTTGAAAAACATAAAAATGTATAAATTCCCTTTTCTAGAATTCGATTTTATCTTCACGCACAAGAATGTTAGAGAATAAGAATTTTTATAGACTAACAAATAAATTAGTTAAGATTCTTCATAAGATAGAGAAAATTTGTTTCAGTTTTTACAGAGTAGAAAGCATGTTGATCTTTAGAACTTAGTTTTAATTTAAATTTATCAATTTCATTAGGAACATAAGAATAAAAACATCCTTAGAAGTAATCTCTACAAATCCAATCATAACACCAATAAAATAAATGAATAAAAGAGGCTTCTACCATATATTGTGAAGTTGCACTTCACAAGCATACCAACTTCAGTCGATAATTTATGTAATCAAGTTAAGATCAATTAAATTGACCAAACAGGTAGTAGGCTCCAGGATTATTAGTATATATGCTTTGTAAATGATAAGCACTATTTTGTGGGCTAGCTTATTGTGGGCACCTCATATCCCTCTCACTTTGTCGAAAAAATAATTTTCATGGGTGAGCTATATTTGAGCCTCCCTATTATTCTAAGGCTCCATTTTATAGTCATACTTCTTTTACCCTCTATCCCCAAATATTCCTTTTGAGAGTTTTCCACATTAGTCTTAATTTTTAATCAATAGATGTTTTACTTCCACTTTGTGTTTAGTTCCCTCCACCTTTCAAGATGAACTACTTGCTACAAATACAACTTTGGAATCCTATATCCAATGGGGTTTTTCTATTAGGAAAGGTATTTTAGAACATTCTTCCAAACCATTAAGGTTTTTGATGACTTTAGATTTTTCCATGGAGCTTGAATCCTTAGCCACAATTCCCAACCCCTAACCCATTTAACCCCCTAAACCTCTAAACCCCTAACCCATTTAGCACCTAAGCCCTTAACCCTTAACCCCTAAATCCTTAACCCTTAACCCATTTAAACCCCTAAACCCATAACCCATTCAACCCCCTAAACCCTAAACCTCTAAACCCTTAACCCCTAACCCCTTAAACCCTAATTCCCAACCCATAACTCATTTAACCCCTAAACCCCTAAAATCCTAATCCATTTAACCCCATAAAACCTAACCCCTATAAGTGTCTTGCATCATCAATTGTGCAAAGTGCATGATCCCGGTCCAACGTGTTCATCAAGTTATTACTTTATCATTGACACATCTGCAACATCCTCTTCTTCACATTTCTTGGCTTCTTCTTCTTCCTCACAATCTGCAGCTCCATCCTGCTCCATTACCCAACCAAGTTGAAGAATCTCTACTTCAAAAATCTCCTCGAAGACTTCAAGTTCAACAAAAATCCGTGGGTTCTCTTCTTTCATACACCTCAACCCATAAAAGGTTTGAAAAATCCTCCCTTGACATTCTTCCCAACTTGCCATGTCTTCTTACGAGCTTCGACCTTGGCCAATATCTCGCCCCTGCTAATTTTTCACTGAAACCAACCAATATAATTTTCAGGATTTGATACAAATTTTAGCTCGGTCATTGTATTCAGCTCGGGTTAGGTCATGTGAGGGTGCCCAAGGAAACACGTTCGGGCGGTTTGGGTCGGATTGTGCCGTGTGAGGGCGCCCAAGGAAACGCACTTGGGTGGGTCAGGTAAGGTCATGTCATGTGAGGGTGCCCAAGGAAACATGTTCGGGCAAGTCAGGCTGGGTTGGATCAGGACGTTTGAGAGTGCCCAGGGAAATGCGTTCGGGTGGGTCGAGTGATTCGAGGGCACCCAACAAAATGCGTTCGAGCCAGTCGCGTGGTCGGGTCGTGTGAGGGCGGTCGTATAAAAAATTCTAAGTTGTGACTGCCTGTGTTCCTTATGCACATTCCTGTGACCCGTTTGTCGTTTTCTCCCTTGTACCTTCGTTCGGGCGAGTCGGGTCGTGCCATGTGAGGGCGCCCAAGGAAACGTGTTCGGGCCAGGTCTGATCAGGTCGGGTTGTGTCTTGTGAGGTAGGCCATACCAAAAATGCTAAGTTGTGACTGATTGTGTGCCTTGTGGTGCACGTTCGTGTGACCCATTTTCCTTTTGCTCCGTTGTGCCTTCGTTCAGGCCGGGGGGGTCGGGACGTAGGGTCATCTAAGGACACCCAAGGAAACATGTTTGGGTCAGGTCGAGTCATGTGAGGGCACCCAAGAAAATGTGTTCAGGGTGGTTTGGGTTGTGCCCGGTTATGTGAGGGCACCGAAGGAAACACGTTCGAGTCGGGTCAGGTCGGGTTGTGTCGTGTGAGGGTTCCCAAGGAAATGCATTCAAGTCGGGTTGTGTGAGGGAGGCCGTATAAAAAATGCTTATTTGTGATTGCCTGTGTGTCTTGTGCACATTCGTGTGACCCATTTTCCATTTTCTTCCTTATGCCTTCGTTCGGGGGGTGTCAGGTTGGGTCGGGTCGTGTCGTGTGAGAGCGCCCAAGGAGACACGTTCGGGTCAGTTCAGGTCGGGTTGTGTGAGGGCAGCCATATCAAAAATGCTAATTTTTGACCGCCTGTGTGCCTTGTGCACGTTCATGCAACATATTTGTCGTTATCTCCCTTGTGTCTTCGTTCAAGCGGGTTAGGTCGTATCGTGTGAGGGTGGCCAAGGAAACGCGTTTGGGTCGGGTTGGGTCAGGTCATGTAAGGGTGGTTGTATAAAAAATGTTAAGTTTTGACCGCCCGTGTGCCTTGTGCATGTTCATGCAACCCGTTTTTCAGTTGGTGCTCCTTTGTGCCTTCATTCGGGTGGGTCAGGTTGTGTCGTGTGAGGGTGCCAGGGAAACGCATTTGAGTCAGGTCGGGTCAAGTTGTGTGAGGGAGGTCGTATAAAAAAAAATAAGTTGTGATCACCCGTGTCCCTTAATGTGCACTTTTGTGCGACCCGTTTTCTATTTTCTCTCTTGTGCCTTAGTTCAGGTGGGTCGGGTTGTGACATGTGAGGGCGCCCAAGGAAATAAGTTCGAGTCGGGTTCAGGTCAAGTCGGGTTGTGTGTGTGGAAAGTTGTAAGTTTAACATATTAAATAATTTATATACACCTTAATATCTTATTTATTTATATTCAATTTTTAATTTAATACTATATATATTTTTAAATATTATTAGTTACATTTTATTTTTTATTTTTTATTTTAATTCCAATTCCCGCCTCAAAAAAATTTCACCCTTCACCCCAGCCTCCATATTCCTGCCTGCAAATAATACATCATTAAAGAGCCAGAGAAAATGGAACTGTGTGCTTGCTACAACTCTTACTGCACTGCCCAGCTCGACCTAGAATCTGTCCGTCGCCCAAATCATTGTTCTGAATGCGTTGTCATTGTTCTGCATGCAGAATCGGGTTGAACCTGACTCGACCTTGTTGAACTGCCCCACCCCTAAAGAACCCAACTCACCCTGAACCTGAACGATGAACATGTTTTCCAAGATTCGAACCTTCCATTTCTTCGGCCACATTGGAGCAAGGTGTGGACCCAATCCATACTTTTACAGGCTCTGAGGTCATGTATAATTAGGTGGAAGGAATTTCAGACGTCGGATTCTACTAGGAAGGTTTGTTTCTTTTACTATTTAAGGTTTTGGATATTTTCTGATTTTCTCGTGTTTATTCTTGTTATTTATTAAGATTTTAAATACAGAAAAGGGTGCCCTAATGTATCCCTAAAAGTATGATTTAAAATTTAATGTGAGCTAAATATCACATTCAAGAGGATGAAATAAGAGAGAGTGCAAGAGAGTATCTTGAAGTCTGTAAGATTGGATGATAATGAAAAATGTGAGGAGCAGGTGTCTGTAGTGGGGTCAAGCACATAAAGAGATCTGATGCAATGTTTAATAATGTCATCTGGAGAGTGTCTTGTCTTGAGAGGACTGGGCTGGATGATCTTGGGAAGCACCTTTGAAAGATCTGCATGTAAGACTATCTTTTATCTCCACATCACGAGTAGCTTGTAAACCACTGTTACTGACATTCCATTTACCCTTTGCTGATTGCAAAGTTTGGATCACAATTTTCTCATTGCCCTAAACAATTATGCTTAAGAGATATAAATTTTCTTAATTATGATCAACAATCACAACTATGAGTATAATAAATAGGTTGATGTCTGAATCACTCAAGTAGAATACAATGTGAGGTATATACAACAATTTAGTTAATTTTTCACAGGCCCAAAGTTAATTTTGTTTGGAATTCGTGGTTAATTGGGCACCTTACATGATGAATTATTAGAATAATTGATGGCTCTGGGGTTTCACTCTTTTTTGTCATAAATTTTCTAGCATGCATAAGCTCATATTGTAAATGGCCAATAGTTAAATTTCACAAGAAATACTTCACATTTGGCATAGTTGCAAGCACTAACATTCCCTTCATAAGCATTGGCTGATATTTCACTAAATATTTGGGAATTTTTAATCTCACAAGGCTAACAAAATATTTGGTTTACGTTGTACTTAATAACCTCATAGCTTGCTCACATTTATACTTCAACGTGTGTCCATACTTTGACCACGTTGTGGACTAAAAATGTTTAGTACTTTGTAAGCTTGGATTCTAAGAAGTTTTCTCTCGCTTTGCAAAATTTGGACTGCATCTTCAAAAGTGAGTTGGTTTGATTAAGTGTTGTCATTTTAAGCTGAGACACTTTCACTCTGTATCAAACAATTAGGCTTAAGTTGACATAGGGATTCCCTCGTAGACTATTCTTTGCTTATTCCGAAGAGTGGATAAATACCACGAAAGTGATAGCAAGTGGCTTGCTTGATATTAATTTTAACCTATTCTAGAAAATTTTAGTGATTTCCTTGAAGGTATAGATTTCTTATTTTGTGGTTTCGACATTCTATCTCCTATTGAAATTTCAGGTTAGGAACACCACAGACAAGGGCAAAAGCATGGGCACAAGGGCTTCACCCCTTTTCCTTTTTGATCTAGTGGTTGTTTTAACTTCTCTGCTCGAAACCAGCCTCTACCCTACTACAACATTTCCTTAGCTTCACATTCCACAATAGGGCCCTATTCAAGTTGGTGTGATTTGTGAAACAAAAGGACATTGACTAGGATAGGTACCCATAGTGGATGCAATAAGTATCATAATAATACAAAATCAGTGTATACCATACTCTTCATTCTTAATCCCATTATGTATGCCAAGGTCTAAAGTACTGGAATTAGTTTATACCATACTCAGCATTCTTAATCCCATTTTTTCTTCCAACTTATATTTAAAGTCTCAAGTATTGGAATATTCTTGTATATTTTAAGTAATAACCCATCACTTCATTAGTCTTAGAATTGGAATTTTTGGAAAGATTTTATACCATACTCAACATTCTTAATCCCATTGTGTCTACCAACTTATATTCAAGGTCTCAAGTACTATAATATGCCTATATACTTTAAGAAACAACCCATCACTTCATTAGTCTTATAACTATAATATTTGGACTCTGATCCAAGTACATGTATGTGAACACAAGATTTATGAATATGGTGTAAACTATTTAGATTTTTTTTGAATCTTGCATCATATTTCCACTTGGATTGTTACAGATTTTTGTCTACTGGTGGTTTTATGTGAAAGTCTAGTATTGGGTGCCCTTGTAGTGCTCTCATCATTTAATTTCATGTTGCAGGGAAGAATTTATATATATTTTTACAAAGTTGTTGCACATGATGCACTCATCTTATTTGTTATGATTAAACTAGGAAAATATATTTAAATGCAAAGAATAGTGTTCGTCTAGCACTACACTAATGTTGAAACGCACTAGACCTTTATGAATATGTTCACTGCGTATTATTTTAGTTTCCAAAAAGTTGAAATCTATACTACAATGGAGAACAAGGAAATATTGATTTCAGTATATGCATCATTGCCAAAAACCAAGAACTTCAAATTTAGTGGATGGACATTATTTCTCAAAATATTAATATGATGTTTGCGACCATTTTCTTATTTTCATGGCTTCTATTTTCCTTTTCCTTTTAACCTACTCAGGCCAAAAACGTCTATAGAACTTTCCCAACTATTCATTGGCTTATTGAGGATCTCAATGCTAGTTTTCTTAGTATGTTGATGTTCTCAGTTCTAGGAAGGTAAGAAGGAAGTATTAGAGGTTGTCTTGAGTATGTAATCTATGTTGTTGTGCGAATCCATCTCATAGTTACAAGGAGATAGCCTGTGATTGTATATTTATAGCGTAGTTTAATTATATTTTTTCGCTTGAGGTATGTTATTCAATATTATTTCTATTACATAGTTGAAAGAACTCCTAACTATATGTTTGTTTCAACACTTTTGGCTTCTGATAAAGTGAAACAACATCTACATTCTGATAACATGTCTATGTTGTTGTTTGTCTTGCAAGTTTTTATCATGGCAGAGTCAAATTATATCGAAAGGGAATCTTTATATAGACAATAAGAAACATAGAAGAGGTTATGCCTGCAATGTGCTATTCTAGTCCCAATACTATGCTATTGAATCCAATTCTTTGAACTCCTTTCAAGCCAATGGAGTTTCTTGCATGTCCACAGAGCAATTCCACAATCGAGGTCATGTAGGCTCTCTCACCAAATTCACAAGAAAATAACCACTTAATGATATTGAAGCCATTATCCATTACTACACCTTCCTCCAACTGTCAATATGCTACAACTAAAAAGTTCATATCACCAATGTAAGTTGATTATTGTTCCAAAAATATGTTGAATATATTCACCATGATTATTGGTAATATCCTATACATGCGCAAACCCATGGTATATAATAGGTAGTGCAAATCCATTTTTTAGCACAAGAGGAATCAAGTTCTTGAGCATGCTAAACTGAATGTTTTAGTATCCACTTGGGTTTGGTTAAATATTTCACTACAAGTAATTATATAATAGAGATATCCATCTCTATTATAGGCGTTATGGATAATTGCAACTGTCTTCATTCATAGTGTGCAATACACCCCTTAAACACCCTTCAATGTAAAAGGTAAGGTGTTCTCTTATAAACATCTAGACCATACTTCAACTTGTTGTGTGTTAGACGTTGGAAGAAAATTTGTTTCTGATATTTTCCACTCTGTTGATTCCTTAGATAGGTTTGTAATTATGTATTAACAAATTTGTAACTATATCCTTGCTAGCAACAATAGGTTTGAAATATCTAGACCATACTTTACATTTTTGTGTGTTAGATGCTGGAAGGAACTTTTTTTTTCTGATACTGTCCACTTTTTCAATTGCTTAAATATGTTTATAATTATGTATTAACAACTTTATAACACTATCCTTGCTAGCAACAACAGGTTTGAACAATTTTCAAAGGGATGCAACATCCTGCTACTTTGACGTTTTTAAGGTAGGCTAAAAACACTATATGCAGTAGTGACCTCCTTAAAGAAAAAGTGCCCTTTGATAGCTGCTATGAAGATGAAATATATATATTGAATCTCCCATGGAATGTGATGTAGAGTATGTTCCCCTTCCTCTTAGCATTAATTAGGGTAGTGGGGATCAATAGAAAAATGACTTGAGATAAATAAATTTGATCTATACCCTATGTTGATTTTGAAGTTAAGGTCTTCTGTTTGGGTGTCTATGCATGAGAAAGTTGCTCATGTTTCTACGTATTTCGAACTATATGCTTGTGAATTTCTTCTTTAATTGATGATGATCTGATTATATTATGTTATTACTTAGTTCTAGTCATATCCTCACAGCTAAATGCATGTGACATCATCTCCTTTATTTGGACATGTTGCAACACTCAGTCGTCTATGTTCTATATTCTTATATGGTTTGAGAAAAGATGATTTGTTGTACCATTTAATTATCCGGGCATACTTGTCACTGGTGTGGTACGATAGTAGCATTTGTTCACCACCATGAACTTTACATGTTTCCACAATTTCAATTAATAATTTTATTGTAAGATATAGAGTTTTGGAGTCATTTAATATTTTACATCAATTCTATGAGTTGAGTATAAAAATATCCTAATAACTTCTCTGAAAAATAGTTACAAATACCTCCAATACAATTATGTGCAATATTGTCTATCACTTAAAATATGGGTGAGCCTGTCAATGTTCTTCTATGCACTTTATATAATTCCACCCATTGATTTTTTATCAATTGAGTACTGTATATTATCTTTTGCTACAACTCGGAGTACATGCTCTTTGAGGCACCTCTTCATTGTCTCAAGGTCTATTGTAAACCAAGAATAGGTCCTACCTTTGATATCATCCCTCCAAGCCCCTCATTCCTCTCATCCAAGAAATTCCTCAAGAAACGTGCCCAGAGGGTTTCCATTGCAAAGAGCATACTTCCTCAGCTTTAGTGTTAGGTATTACACCAAAATTTCCTGGGACTTGTACCAACCCTTATTAGACTTTTACCTTTAAAACCATGCCACATGGACGATGTACACAATAGAGACTTGGAGAAAATAATAACTAGTGGAAAAATTAACATTTTTTCAACCTCAACAGTGGAACTTCATTGATTCTCTTGGCCAATGCCTTCTTCTTCCATGACACAATTCAAATTCAATGTGTGAAGGAAAGTAGAGAAACAAAATGGCCAACTATGGAAATGCCAACGATTAAAGATATTTGTTATCTACCATCTTTCCAACAATGTTATTTTAGCCATTGGACACAGTTGATCCTTTTCTATGGAGCTCTAGATTTATGGAGAATGCTTCCTTTGGCTTAAAGGAAAGCTATCCATCCCACCAAAATTTCATTTCTACCTGAATTTCTCTGGGACTTAGATCCATTCTAACTGACCTCATTCCTTTGAAACTTATACCATGATGATGAGACAAGCCACAACTAAAATGGTAACTAGTGGACAGGTTTATGCCCTGTACCTCAATAGTGAAACAAAATGCTAGGTTGGCATGGCCATATTTCATATTTTTCAATAAACATATTGCAAATTCAATCTCTCTGCAGAGAAGTCAAATGGGTAACATGTGAAAATGCCAAAGAAAAAGATAATTATTATGTACCATCTAGGAAACAAATTTTTCTCATTGGAAGCAGTTGATCCATTTATATACAGTCTGGGTATATGGAGTGACCCCCATACTCATGCTCAAACTAACTTGTTGCTTTATCTTAAATTTCCTTACACATTTCATTCATAGACGCATAATACCAGAATGAAATCATCTCATGGCGTGAAAATATCTACAAATAAGGTTTAAGGTCTATTTTGTTCTTCGTTGAATGTCAATTCTTACCATATTCATGTTCTAAATTGCAATTCTATCAATATCTTAAATTCATCTCAATCTTAGTTTTATTAAGCATTGAGCGGGATCAAAAAGAAACTGGAGCTTTAATCTTTTTAATACTTAATAGATTGGGGTTAAGATGAATTTACTATAGTTTATTTTGTTCCTATATTATTTTTATTATTATAGTATACCTTTTTAATGTTTTCATTTCTATTATTATAATAGGATTTTGTTTTTTCACCTTTACATGCCAGATTTCAACTTTCATTTCGATCAAAGTCATATTATATTATGTCCATATTAAAATGTTGAATGTAGTTGGCTTCAATTGATGCAATTATTAAAAATTACAATTTCTAACAGCAGGTGGATGCCCCTTTGGCATGGTGTTGCAAGTTTAACAGTCATCTGAAAGCTTTCTAATAAGTAATAGAAAACGATTTGAAACACCCCCAATTTGATGGAAAAGCTTGGAACTTTATAGATCGAGTTAGTTTGCGATATGGTAGCCAATTTTTATATCGTATTCTCTGGCCATAAAGGGGAGAATTTTTTGCGTTAGGTATTTACTATGTTTTGAAAAAAATAGTACCACATGTACATTTAATATGAATTCCTTCAATGGGCACAAGAAACTTGAATTTCTTGACAGTATGTACCTTGAACTTTAACTGTCAATGAATTGGTGCCATTATCACTGCAAGGAAAACACCTAAACTTCACACTGCTCTAGAATTTTCAGATTTTTGAACACCATTTCCAAAGATTTTTATTGAGTTTTTGAGGCTCAAATTTCAAACATATCTCCATGCTTATTAAGCACCCACAGTCTCACCATGGTTTGGGAAGTCTTCATTAGTCGGTTACCCTGGTAGGTCAAGAGAATATAGTTACAAAGATGTTGATTTTTTAGTCCATCTGTGCAGGATGCCTCACCCCCAGCACAATATATGATTGTGGGACACAACTCCTGATGTTAAGACCTCATTCAGGTGTAACCATGCTAATCAAGTAAACAATTTAATTTGATTCCATAGGTGATATTTTTTCCAAACATGTTGGATAAATATCATACATGAGTTCAAGTGAACAGGTCTACCTATTACATGCACATGTCAGGTGCCAGAAAAATAAAATTTTTTTAAGTGTAATGGTCTTTGAAGAATGCATCCATTTCAAACGAGGGAATAAGCGCATTAAAAAGTGTGAACTACAATACATGCTAATTGATATAATTGAGCACAGAAGACAGGTAGACAACAATGTTAAATTACAACAACATTTTTGTGAAATAGATGAGCATAGGATCATGAACAAAGAAACAAAAGACTCTCGTCACCCCTGGCTAAGGAAATCACATGAGATCATAGAAGGATGAACACAAATTCATGCCAAACTATGGATCAAAAAAATTCAATTAATCTTTAACACCAAGAAGGTAGAAATTAATTGAAAGATAACACTTCAGCTTACAAGTGATATGGATACCATGTCAACAATGAAATAAACTAAAGCAATCAACAGTTAAAAAATATCATCAAATTAGAAAGAATTTGTCAATTTGTTTGTATCTTCATGGGTTTTCTTGGCAACACCTGAGTAATTTTCCTATACAAAAACTAATTTTTGGTAGAAAAAAACAATGATATAAGGAAGGCTTACACTATAGAAGTTTTCTCAATAGGAAAAACAAGTTATTAAATAGGTAAGGATGTTGTATGACAGCATTTGAAAAAATTTGAACCATGTGGATTTTGATGCATCATTCCCTCTCAAAAAATTAACAAAGTTACAGTTACGTAGGTCTAGCAGAAAATAATCAACAAATGTGTACAATATTGAGTGAAGTAATCAGTGTGGTCATTCTTAAATTTTAGTTTTGTACCTCACTACCTTGGCAAGTGTGTCTTGGGATTCTTGGGTTCAGTGAATAATGTTGAGCTTGATCACAATTTTTTTATGGGGAAATTCCAAAAGGGAATGCCTCATTGGCACAACTTACTATACTCAATCTTTCCAACAACCGGTTAAAGGGGGAAATTCCAACATGGTTAGGCTTTGTGTCAAATTTAGACACTCTAGACCTATCAAACAATCTACTTGTGGGTGGAATTCCTCTTAAATTGGGGCCACTGAGGTTAGGCACATTCAATGTATCTGGCAACCACTTGCCTGGCTCAATTCAAAGCATTTTCAAGGGTTTGGCCTATACAAATAGTTTTCTTGGAAATCCAGACCTATGTGTTGATCTGGCTTTCCAGTATAGGTTGAGATATTTATAAAATAATTTTCCTATAATTTTAGTCTCAATTTTTATGCTATCAATGGCAATTATATTGTTTTTGTGTTTCATTACCAATAGTAGAGTGAGAAATTTGTTTGTGGGAAAGCCAAGCAGCTCAACGTTGGAATGGGAAGTGACATATTTTCACTCAGGCGTGGAACTGAATGAGACATACATCCTACAGTAGTTGACAAAGGAGAATGTGATTGGGTTTGGAGGATCTAGAAAAGTGTACAAGGTCACTCTCCAGAACGGGCAGTAGGTTGCTGTGAAGAAGATTATGAAAAACAAAAAGAATTTGAACCAGAGGTTGAGATCCTTGGTTTGATCAGACATGCCACATTAAAATATATATTGGTGGAGAAAATGAGTTGAAATGGTTAGACATGTCCAACAATCGGTTTAGTGGGATTATTCCTCCAAATAGCGGGCAATTGAGGAATATCGTTAACTTTAGTGCAAGTAATAACAGATTGCAGGGGCCTCTTCCTAAGGAGATTTTATGCTTGCGTTCAGTGAATAGAATCGAGCTAGATCACAATGGAGCTAAACCAATGGAGTTGTTGAATAATAGAATCGATGTTTTTTTTTTTTTTCCATATACGTTTGTTGACGTCGATATTCTGACATTTCAACAACGTTGGAAGAGTGACGAACACTTGGTAACTTCAGAAGAGAGACAAACATTTGGCAACGTTAGAGGAGAAATGACCACTTGGAAACGTCGGAAGAGAAACGAACACTTGGTAACATCGCAAAATCAATGAACACTTGGAAACGCCGAAAGAACGACGACCACTTGGCAACCTAGGAAGAGAGACAAAAATTGGAAACGTCGGAAGAGCGGCGAAAACATAGAAACATCGTAAGAGCGACGAAAACATGGAAACTTCGGAAGAAAAATGAAGACTTGGAAACGTCGAAAGGGTGATGAAAACTTGGAAACAACAGATTGCGGCAGAACAAAAAAGCGTCAAAATTAGTGTGATTCAATCGACAGTCATTATAAGTGCGGAATTATGATGGGACAAGAAACATCATTTTTCCCCACCTCAAAGTATCGGTCTTGGGACACCTATGTGAAGCAAGAGCAACATTTTGGCCATCGGAAGTTGGGTCAAATGTGATAGTGTGGTCAAAACAAGTTTTGGGAGCATATTGTGTCGGTCTTTCGCGGAATGAGTTGCACCAGATTCAGAACAACGAGATATACATGGTCATTTTGGTTACACACAATTTCAACAAATTTCATTTTTGAGCATAATTTTGAGCACCTGATCAATCCTCCCCACTGGAAGATTTTGGACCCTAAAATATGACTTTAAGTTGTTCAACAGATGAGGGTAGAGTTCCCTGACCTTTCCAATCTCGATCAATTTGGACTCAGAATGATTTCTGCCTTTGAGCCCCACAGGAAGGTAGTCTACACTCCCTCGTTTTGATGTCCTTGTTCTTCTGTCAAGAATGGTGTTTTGTTGAAGATCATCAAGGTATTCTGGAGAAAATCCTCAATAGAAGGAATATGAACCTATTCTCCTTGATCTTAAATCTACAAAGGCTCATACAACATCAATTTCTCAACATTAACAACACAATAAATTTTCATGTATGAAGGAAAATCTAACTTGAAGGCATTTTCACCAATCTTTTCCAAAATTATGAAAGGGCCATAACAGATTGGTTTAAGTTTTTTACCTTCCCCTTGAAGCCTCTCTTTGCTAATGTGAAGCCAAACTTTGTCACCAACTTGGAACTTGTGATCTAAACGATGCTTTTCGTGCCATGATTTGTACTTTCATTGGCTCTTTTCAAGTTGATGTTGAAATATTTGATGTATCAATTGGATTTTTTCTATGAACTTCTTGGCTTTATCTATGTCTCTATGTCCATCAATAACAACATCCTTTCCAAAACATAAATCCAATGGCGATCTAGGAAAGTATCCAAGACATGCCGCAAATGGTGATGTTTGTGTAGAGGAGTGTTTTGCACGATTGTAAGCATGTTGAATATAGTGCAAGTTTAAATCCCACAACTTAGGATGCTTTCTGCAGTATCCTCAAAGAATATGTATGATTGTTCTATTGACCACCTAGGTTTGTGGATGAAAGTTTGTACTATTCTTCAACTTGGTATCCATCAAGTCCCACAAACTTGACCAAAAATTCCCAACAAATCAAGAATCTCGATCACTAACAATGGATGTGGGAAAACCAAAATGAACCCAAACATGCTGAAAGAATAAGTGAGTTGTTTGTTCATTTGTGATTTTCTTTTTACATGGAATTAATATACATATCTTGCTGAACATATCCACAACTACATACAAATAATCATGACCTATTTTCTACAATGGAAGTCCTCCTACAAAGTCCAAAGAAACACTTTCCCATGGATGTGAAGTTATAGGAAGTGGTGTGTACAATCCCAACTTCATTTTGATAGGCTTAATGACTGCACATAATGAAAAACCTTTAATGAAACGTGACACACTTTCAAGCATACAAGGCCAATAACAACACCTATGAAGATGTGCCACTATTTTGCTTACACCAAAATGTCCAGAAATAAGAGAAGTATGTGCTTCCCTTATGAAATTCACTCACTCCCGTTGTGGAATACAAAGCTTTCCAAAATGACACAACAAGTTATTAGGTACATGGTAATCTAATTCCTCTACTTGCTTTCCTTGACTCAAGATTGCATAAAAAGCTCGAAAGTCATTATCACATGCATATTACTCAACATAACTTTCATGGAAAAAAAAATTATGCTTGAGTAAATTAGTTGTACTAATAATAGGCCTAGAAATCATATCAACAACCCTGTTGTATATACCTTTCTTATACTTGATGACCAAGTGGAATTGTTGTAAGAAACCCATCCATCAAAAGTGCCTTGATTTTTGGAACTTATTTTACGATTTCAAGTATTGAAATGGTTGGTGGTCAGTGTGTATGATGGTTTCCTTTCCCATCAATTAGTGTTCCCACTTTTTCACACTTCGAACCAACACATATAGCTCCTTTTCATAAGTAGGATAGTTAATCACCGCAGCATTGAAAGTTTTTGAATGCAAAAATAGTTAATCACACTATTCAAAGCATGCAAAGGAGTTGCGATAGAAGATAAGTTCACAATAAAATTCCTCCAATATTGGGTTTCTCCCAAAAAACTTCTTACCTCAGTGACTATCTTGGGCATTGAAAAGTTCACAATGACCTCAACCTTATAGGGGTCTATCCTCAACTCTCCTCCAAAAATATGCCACAAGTACACCAAATAAGTTTTACCAAAGTCACATTTTGATATCTTCAAAAACAATTGTTCTTTCCTGAACACATCAAGTACTTTTCTTACATGCATGACATGTTCATCAAGTGATTTACTAAAAATTAAGATATCATCTAACTAGACGATGAAAAACTCATCAATAAATGGCCTTAAAACATCATTCATTACACACATGCAGGTAGCAGGAGAATTACATAAACCAAAAGGCACATCAAGCCATTCAAACAAACTTTGCTTTATCATGAATGTTTTCTTGCAAATGTCGCCTTCAACAATTCTAATTTGATGGTAGCCACTCCTTAAGTCCAAATCAGTAAAGTACTTTGCATATTTAAATTGATCAAGTAAATCATCTATTCTAGGAAGTGGATAATGGTTCTTTACCGTAGTTTTGTTCAATGCACAGAAATCTACGCACATGCGCCATGTTACATCATTCTTTGGCACCAACAAAATAGGTGACACGCATGGCGAAGTGCTTGGTCGGATGATCCCTTTGTCCAACAACTCTTTAACTTGCTTTTTTATTTCAACAATCTCCATCACCAACATCCTATACATGCCAATGTTAGGAATGGGACAATCTTGTTGCAAATGCATTTCATCCTCGATTCCTCTCTTGGGAGGTAACACATTTGGCTCCTGAAACATCTCATTATTTTGATTAACCACTTCAATAATATCATATTTCAACTTTGGATCACAACCTTGAAATGCTTCATAATCCACATCATTCTTTGGTTTAATCATAATAAGCACATAATTCTTGCTTGAATTCACTAGTATTTTCATTTTCCTTGTGTTAACTAATGAAATATTTAGTTTTTTGTGATGAGTTCTCACAATTACTCCACACTATTTTTTAACTAGTGGTACTTGTTTTCATGGTGATTGAGGATGTATTTTCTATCATAGAGGTAAGGACTTCCCAAAACAATTCCTGAAATATCAGGTGGTACAACATCTAATTCAACTTCGTCAATGAAGTTTTTTGTGATTGCAAACTAGAGAATACACTTTCTTGTAACCTGAAAATTTGTTTTCTTGCATAACCAACCCAATGGATATGGTTTGTGATGATGAATGGTTTCAAGATCAAGTTTCTTGACTAAGTCTTCATATATCAAATTGGCTTGAGACCCACTATCAAATAGTGTGTCGATTTTTGTATGTTTTGAAATAACCCTCACATGGAATAATTCAATCCTTGTTTCTTCATTTGGAGTACTAGTGTGATAGTTTGATTAACTAGTGCTAGCAACAAATTCTTTTCCTTTCATACCCATGGTTGTAATTTTAGTTTCATCACACGAATCAGATCCCAAATCCTGTTGAGTGGTTGCAGTTGTATTTTGTTTTCCCTTTTTGTTGAATTTCTTGGTCCTCATCTTTGGATTAAGCTTCCAACAGTGGTCTTCATCGTGACCTTATTTGGAACAATGTTTGCATTTTATTTTCTATCCTTCCTTTTTAATAGGCACATTTTTCTTTCCCTTTCCTTTATCTCCACCTTTAAATGGATTCTTTTAACCTCTTCTGGAATGTTTTTCCCTCTTGCTTCAAGGTGAATGGCTTGCACACATACCTCATCTAGACTAGTGGGATTGAACATAAGGTTATTATGCCTTAGGTAGCTATGTAAACCTCATATATACTTCATAAATGTGTTTTGTGAATGCAAATAAACACTTAACATAACAACTCTTCTTCTAAATTCTTGGGTGTAATATTTCACACTTTGACATTTAATTGGTCTAAATTTCTTCCAATTCATGATGGATTTTTGCATACATGCAAGAGGATAAAATTTTATTTTAATTGTAGCAATGAAATTAGACCAAGAGAGTGAGATCTTACAATGTTTTTTAATCTCATCTTGGGTCTTGGCTTCCCACCATACTAGTGATGCACTCTCCAATCTCAAGGAAGATAGTTGAATCTTTGTATCATCACCTTAAAGGTTTTGAATTCTACAGTAGACCTCCAAATGATTAACCCACTTATCAAGCTTCTTTGAATTCACTTCACCATTATACATAGGCAACTCAAACTTAATATAAAGTTTTAACAAGGGTTTTTTACCAATTCCTTTTGAGGTAGGTTGATGAGTATGAGTAAGGGTTGTAGTAGTGGAAGAGGATGAAGATGAAGGTGAAGATGGTGGTGAGGATGATGGTGGAGTAGATGTTGGCTTATCACCATTTCCATTACCTACTCCTTCTGGAGAACTCTCTCCTCTTAGAAGCTTCGAGCTTTCAACCCGCAACCTTGTGTTCCTATCTTCATAAAGGACCTTCACCATCTCTGTCATGTCAAAGAAATCCTTCCTAAACACCTTCTCATCTTCAGAAATGTTATCATTTCCTCCTTCATGAGACATGCTTACTGAAGCTGCTACTGCAATTGGAGGTGAATCATGTGCTGGATATTGTGCCAACTATGACCTCCTTCTCCCTGTTCCAACTATAGATCCTGCACCCACAAGCTTTCCTTCTCCTCTCTTGAGCTTCAATCTTGTAAGAATTTAAACACTTGCAAAACAATTAAATCCTCCATGCATGAGTAAACCTAGTGCTCTAATACCAGCTTGATCTGACTGGGAATATTAGTGTTTTTTGTGCTAAGATACAATTAAGAATATAAACAAAGTTCTTCAAGATTATGAGGTAAATTGAATGTTTTTCATGAGTTTTTATGTGTTTTAATGTGAATTTCTTGAGCAAATTAACATAAATAAAACACTGAACAACAACATATAATAGACATGAACATCACCATAAACAGTAACATAATAGCACATGATTAAGGATTTCACCCCACCTGGGCTATGTCTCCTTGGTCCAACTTCCAATGGATTGGACCTCTTTTATTATGATCAAAATTGTGATTACATATGTTTACAATCCTCAAAAAAATCTGAAAGATGTTCCATCAGTTCCAGAATGCCCAAAAATACCTGTGTAGCCTCTTTCTACCTCAAATTTGGCCAAAAAATGACTTATTTATGACTTCCCCAAGTTTCTGCACTATTCGCTCCACATTTTCCACAAAATTCGGCACCATCCTACAAATCTGCTCAAAACCTAGCTAAGTGACTGCCAATTTCGCCAAAAAACAGACAAAATTTTTGACGTGCCAATTTTCCCAATAACGCTTATAAATCGGTTTCAAAGTGTATCAATTATGGTTTAACGAAAAAAAATTATAAATCAAAACCAAAACGGTTGGGCTAACCGTCAAACTTGGCATTAACTGTGGGCAGTTGGTGGAATGTTATGTTTTAACGGTTAGAGCTGGGAGGTGGTTAACTCTGCAGCGGTCTTCAGAATAGTCACATACAGCTCGTCATAAAGTGTAATGGTTTATGGTTATGGGTGTGGGGGGCTAGCCTCACGCCCATGGTCCCACCCTCGATGGTGATCAGTGTTGGGGCTAGACACCTACCCCCTCCCCCACGACACATTTTATATGACAACAAAATGATATGGAGAACGTAGTTATATAAGAACTATTGCGATGGTGTGTTGGAAATGGATTATGCTCAGTACTTGGAGGTCTCAGGTTTGACCCTTGCCCACTTCGCAAGGATTCAACCCAAAATTTTGGTGGCCCTCTGGTTGCCACATGGCAACCCCTATTTGGGCCACGTGGCAGCCTATGGTTGGCCACCAAATCAACCAATCAAAATTCACCAATTCAAACCAATAACAATGTGCCACTTGGCACAATCCCATTTGTCGGAGAATACCATTGACCAGGTCAACTAGCATAATCACCCTCCCACGTAGGCATGCCCAGTCACTTGTACAAACTGCTGACTGGGTTGTCCTGCATTTCTTTTTAAAATTTTCTTGTTTGACAAAGTGGACAGAACGTGTTTTTGGGAGCATTCATTGTCGTTTTTCCATGAAACAAGTTGTGTTGGATTTATAATGATAACATCTACGCAGTCGTTCAGGTTCCACACCATTCTGAAAAATTTAATATTTTAGCATAATTTTGAGCACCTGATTGCCACTCCATAGTGAATTCTCCTTTCTTTGTACTTATATTTCATAATTGAAAAGGAGAGCCTAAAGTATATGCCTCACCTTCTAGTTAGGCTTTCTCTCACATTAGGTTTTCCAAGTCATATATTCTACTCATTTGTGTGGATGGTTTGTTTATTTGCTTGTTTCTTTCATTTTGATTTCAAATATATCCATAATTTGCAGTGTTACACTAGTAATATTTAATCTAAGATCTAATATAATAAACTACATGATGAAATATTTCAAAACATTGCAAGAAATAGTGTGACAAATTATTCCAATAGAATATTGACTGCAATTTAAAGATCAATGAATAATTCTTATTGATTTTCAATCACCGGATTTACAAATTCATAATAAGACCTATAGTTTCCTACCTATGAGCGCTCTCCAGTGAAAACCTTATTATATTGTGTAATGTGGTGGGTGGATGTTATTATGTTTTTCTATCTGTTTTTTTCTTGATATTTTGATTATGAACCAAATTAATAAATAGCATGAATTATATGCACAATAGTTATTGAATAGATAAATAATATATATTGTTTATGCATTGGGAAATTTTGACTTGTTCATTAGAATGTGTTTAGGGTCCCGCGCTAACTCCCCTAATAAGGAGAATAGACCATCACTTAACGTATTAGGGTAATATTTATTGAATAATTCCCATGAGGTAGTAGAATGTCAAGTCAATAATTTTAAGTGGTCTCATTGAAGAAGGTCCACTAGTTAGTGGTTGAGGCATCACTAAGAGAATTCCACTAAGTGGTGAGGGTTTTGGTAAATTATAAAACATATATTACTATAATCTATGTAAGCAATTACCTTGTGAATATTATTGTATTGAGCTCTACTTATGTTGGGGTCCCCCTCTAGGAGGAAATTGAACACTATAGTCAATTCTGAATATTAATAAAACTTTTCTTACTATTTTATCTCCCAATTTTGGTTTTGTTTACTTACTTCTTGCAATTATATTTATGTCTATTTTTCTATAGATATTATATTTCAACAAACAAGGAACACCACGAGTGGTATGATAACACTTTGTTGTGCTAGCATGCACTCTTATTTTATAGAAAAAAAAAGACCAAGGATGTGTTTTGATGTTTCTAGATATCACAGTGTTGTTGTTCAATATGTAAACCAGTGGTTGGGGAAGAATACACATAGAAAATACAGGTGACATGACTTGTTTGGACACCTTTCTAACCTTTATTAGTATGCCTTTGCATAGTATCATATCGAAAAACACTTGTATATGTAGTTGTCTTCCACATATCCCCAGGAGAATTGGAACCCCCCCAGGAACACTTGAAACCAATATAACATAATGATATCATCCATCTTGTTGGCATCACTTGGTTGGACACCCATTTAACCTTTGTTGGTGTGCCTTCAAGTAGTATCCTATCAAACAACAATTGTATATAGAGTTGTCTTTGGCATGTCCTTAAGGATAGTGGAAGTCATTGAAGAACACATGAAAATAGCATAACATAATCCTATCAATCATATTGTTATAATACATAAAGAAATACATATGAGGAGATCAATATTGCATACCAAGGAATTGAGTAGTACAACTAAGGGTACTATTTGTCCTCCCTAGTTAGTGCCATGGAATATTTGACCAAATATTATTATCAGAAACTCTTTATTATATCAAAGAGCTAGAAATTGATTCTTGTTTTCCCCTAAGACCCTACAAACCCTATATTCCCCTTGGAAACCTTAGCCTCTATAATAAAAGAAACATAGTTCCTACATAATTTACAATGACATGAATTTGAGAATTGCACCAATTCATTGATACTCCAAACAAATTTTTAGAAAAATAATTGCATAGCTCAAAAGACTCCATGTGTAGCATTGATCACCATGGTGTTAATCTCTAGACAATATTTTTTGGTGGACTCACCAATACAATTTATTTTGATTCCTCTCCACAGATTTCTCTCAAGGCATTCATTATGTTGGGTTGTATCTTACACAATCTTTCTAGTGCCCTTGTGTTCCCATGACACAAACCTAGAATATGTCATCCATAGAGGACACAAATTAAATGTTTCAGTCCCTCTCATAATACATTAACACTCTCACCGAGTCATTGAGCATACCATAGACCAACATGCCTTCCCTTAGTGTGCAAGTTTGCCTTCATTTTTTAGAATATTAGGAGTTGGAGGGTAAGCATGACGAGGGTGTCATTTTATCAAGACGATTATCTCATAATGATAAGCACTTTAATGAGAAAGAAAATCACAATATCGGCCACTCACTTCTTACCATTTACACACCATAAAAAAGACCCTAAAAGTGCCATTCTTAAAATCTCTTATGTAGTTTCTAGGGCATGCTAGGGAATACAGGGCATGGGAAAGACATGCTATGAGAGTGATATGCTATGTTAGGGCCTACCAACATGTGTTTGGGTCTCCTAATCATGGCAATAGGTTCTATTTGAAAATATGTTACAAGACATGCGAGGTGCCAAGGAATGTTAGTGTGTGCCAAAGCATGTTAAGGTGTGTCAAGAGTGTTAGATCTCTCTCATTGATATAATTGACAAAGATTGATTATGTATTAAATAATATAGTTCCTACACACACTAGTGGAACTTTATCTAAATGGAATTTGTTAGATAATAAGCCTAATAGAGATGAATCATGTATTAACTCATAGGAAAACTATATTCCCATTACTTGAGGGAAATGATACACACTAATTACTTCTTAACGGATTGATTGACTCTAACAACTATATGGCCTTGGACACATAATGAAAAATACTCCACAAAAATGGTCTTAATCGTTATCTTTTGACAAAAAATATAGTAACATGCACATAACGTCATCAAAAACTCATTGGAATGATCAATGGTGACCAACATTTTTTGACCATCACTGAAAGTAACCAAAATAAGCATTAGTAAGGGTGAATAAAATATTGTCACTAGAAGTGTCACCAAAGAGAGAATTAGTGATGAGCCTTTAACAACCGTCACCAAAAGTGTCACTGAAAATGGATTTGGTGACAACCCTTAAAGGACCATCACTATACGCACTTACGACAACTTTTTTTCAAGGACCGTCACCATATGTGACATTGGTGACACATGCATGACCCTCACCAATGACCTTTTTTGTTGTAGTGCAATCATTAATTTGCCCGAGAAATCTCCCTTAAGTCACCAAGATCCAGGGGTTATCGTATCTTGATTAAGCTTTAAAAGCTATTAACTTTTTTTTTAAACAAATGTTAAGAACAAATTGTGATACATGATATTATTGTTAATTTCATTAATTATATATATATATATATATATATATATATATATATATATATATATATATATATATATATAATTTTAATAATTATTTTGTATGAAAAATAGTTATAATAATATATTATTTTTCATTATAATTTTATAAAAATACATCCCATTTTTTATTTACCATTTAATTAAGCTAATAAATTAATATTCTATAAAAAATAATAATATAATGATTTATGATTTAAACATAAATGTTAAAATAATTATTTTAAATACTTATTAGTTATGATAATAGTTTGATACGTAGATGAATTACTATAAAAACTATATTTATAGTTTATCAATGAGAGGTGACTTTTCCTTCCATGTGATGCTTTGTAGAAACTTTTTGGAGTTATTTTTATATTTAATAATTTTGTTTATTTTTTTTTATATACGAAGAGATAGATAAAATAATTGAAAATATTTTTTTTAAGTGGATGGTAAAGTGCATAAAGCAAAAGAGATGTAATTATTTCAATGCTTAACATATTATTCAATATGAAGGATATATGTAATTCTTTTTATATTCAACATTAAGTTAACACTTAACAATAAAAAAATAAAATATTTTGTATGCTTAAAAATGTGTAAACTTTTTCATGCTTAACGTGAAATATATAAAGAGAATAATTTAAAACAATTATACATAATAATAATACATATAATTTATTTTAAAAAACTTCAATTAAGGAAAAATCAAGGAACATTAAATCTATTATGTTATATATATAACATAATTTATAAAACTGCTTTGAGATAATAGATTTGGGCCGACGGGGTTATATAACATAATTTCAAAGAGAGTTATGACATAATACCTACAAGGTTATTATATATATATATATATATATATATATATATATATATATATATATATATATATATATATAACATAATTTATGAGGGTGCTGTGAGATAATAGATTTGGGCCAACAGGGTTATAACATAATAGATTTAATGTTTTTTGATTTTTTCTTAATTGAAGTTTTTCAAGATAAATTATGTATTTTATTATTATGTATAATTATTTTAAATTACTTTCTTTATTATTTTTGGAGGTGTTATTACTATGTATAATTGTTTTATATTTATTATGTTATAATCCTGTCTGCCCAAATCTATTATTTCATAATACTTTTAGAAATCATGTTACATATATATATATAATGTGATTTTTTGAAAATTTTTCCATTTTTTCGATTTAATGTGTCTAGAATTTAATAGGGATTCATTGAAATCACAAGTTTGGCTAGTGAGCTTTGCATAATTGAAGTGTCACAAATCAAGATTTCACAACAATTTTTTCAGCTAATTTTTCCCAAAAATCCAATAGAAACTCCAAAAAGTCACAATTAAAGACATGTCCTTATTTAAATAATCGATTGTTTTTTTGCATAAAAAGCTGATACTAAGCAACAATGCTACATATAGTTTTATTATGTAAATTTATAATTGATAACTATATTAATAGTGTTTATAAATGAAATATTAGAACAAAATAATTAATATAGTATAATGATTTCAAATGTAAATTAAGTATAAATTTATGAAAAATAATATTAAATCATGTCTATTAATCAATGTAGTTGTGCATATGGTTAATATAATCCTATCAACCAAAATTAACCGTAGTTATGCTACCTTATAATGCCGAAGGCGTTATTTTAGGCGATGGATGTTCACCGACCTTCGCAGTCTGTCAAATGCCACTCCCATCTAACCACGTGTCTTTTAACCTGACCAATGCATCACTTCAAACTGTTCATTGTGTAGGGCCTTGTCTCGAACATTAAGTTTCGAGCATTCAAGCCTTCTTACGTATTTTTGTAACAGAGTTGTTGTTGCAGAGTCGTCCCGGTAAATAATCTTCAATATTTGGCAAAATATTACAGGAAGCGCTTGTTATTTAGTTTAGCTCAAGAAAATTATACTTAACAGTCGTTGGATGTATTTCCGCCGTAGTCGGGTTTCTGGAATATGGACCGTCGGTGCTAGCAATGTTATATTTGTACTGGGCATTTGAGGATTGATCCCAATACAAGCAGATTTTCACAAGACAAAGCTAAGCAAGTTTATCTTTGTGGCAAAACTAAGGTTATTATTACGTTTAAGTTCAAAGTTTTTCTTGATTTTTAAATTTTCTAGAAAATTGTTCCATTCCTGTGAAATTTCCTTTTACTATAGATCATTCCGTTATTACCCACGCTAATTCAGTTATTTATTTATTTAGTTTTTGGCCGCAAATCTCAGCGAAAGCTTCAAGACTGTTACAAAATTATGGAGGAGTTGGCATTAGATCCGTTGTGTCCTACTTTCTCCTCAGACTCGAAGTCCCTCACGAGCCACATCACAATAACAAAAATCGCTGCTGATGGAAATGCATTCTTACATAGGGGCATTGATATATTGAAATATATAAATAATGAAAATGGAGTAGTAATGTAGAGGTTCCATTTGAATTTAGGCCAACCTGTCTGGAGTTGCCTCTCTCCCTCCAAAAATTCAAGGAAACTATTCAAACTGACACTGAACTCTCTGCATGAATTTTCAACTTGGGATTCAACAGAAAAGGAGATGCACCTCGGAACAGTATTATCCGGTAACAATCTTGTTTTCAACACCTCATTACAAAAAAATTTCTTTCAAAATATTGTTTTCTTTTTTATGCTTAAAAAATTTGGCATCTCCATGCCGATAATAGTCACCAGGTCGTCCAATATTTCCACTGCTATCGGCCCATTAATGCGGTGGCAGATAAGCTGCTCACCATTAGATTTAAACAATTTTAAATCTAATGATGAGCAGCTTATCTGCCACCACATTAATGGGCCAATAGCAGTGAAAATAAGCTTCACCCTCAAAGAAGGCCTCCAACGCATCCAGTCCTTCCAACTCACAATTAAGTGATACAATTAAAATATTTAAAATAATCTTTAAACTCTATACAACATATCAACAAAATTCTTAAGGAACACAATTAAGTGATACAATTAAAATATTTAAAATAATCTTTAAACTCTGATACAACATATCAACAAAATGCTTGCCAGTCTTAAGGAACATACCATGAAGCACAAGCATCTAATTTTATAACTTAGAAGCATTTAAAAATGGGAGGGAATGTTTAAAGTATTCCAAATTTCTAGACTCTGTTTTTGTGGCCATAGTAGTCATCCAACATAAGTTTGTTTAACACTTTTATGAATAAGAAAAATTAATAACGAAGAGGATCAAGAAAACACACGATGGATTAATAAAATTGAACGATATTTCTATATATTAGTTAATAATGAATAACAATTACTAATATTTTATAGAATAATATGGATTTATTTGAGTTATAATTAATGCTCAAATAAAATTACCATCTAAAAATTTGGCAACAAATCTGTTTGGATGATGAGAGGAGACTAATACTAAAGGCTGAACGATATTTCTATATATTAGTTAATAATGAATAACAATTACTAATATTTTATAGAATAATATGGATTTATTTGAGTTATAATTAATGCTCAAATAAAATTACCATCTAAAAATTTGGCAACAAATCTGTTTGGATGATGAGAGGAGACTAATACTAAAGGCTGAGGTATATTAATTTTTTTAGAAAATAATGTTGGAATTTTTATTGTTTTTTCTTGATAGTTAGACTATGTGTATTAAAAGTCAAAACTAAAATCCTTCATCTAAGAGATATCAACAACTATTGAAATAAATGTCAAAAGTTTTTAAACATCTTTAAAAATAAAAATAAAATTAATGTCAAAATTTTTTAAACATCTCTAAGAAACATGCCTCCAAAAATCATAGAACATAATTAAAAAAAAATCATCGTATATTCTTTCATAATAAGAAAGATCTAATGACCTTAACCTTTCAAATTAGACTTTAATTTAGCCTTGGCCTTGATTCATTATAACTGGCCTATACTCATTTTATCCATAATTTAGCCTTGGTCTTGATTCATTATAACCGACCTATATTCATTTTAACCCTAGATCATCTTTAATGCTAGTTATTGATCATTTTAAATATATTAAATATTTCTAATATTAATTTGGTCATTCAATTTTAAATTTGGTTGGTTACCTCAATTAGTTGAGGTGCTAAAGACTACTAATAGATTGATTGAATGATGAAAAATGATGAAATAAAAATTTAAGGGGAGGTTCCTCTTGTGCCTTTCATCATCTATCGACAATGTATAAACATGTGATGTGGTGCTTGCTCTACGAAAGGACATTTATAGTGGACAACTAAGTGTATGTATCAACAAATTCCACATGGTTATTCTCCACAAAAGGTCATTTATAGTGGACGAATAAGTGTATGTTAATACACCCGAGGATGGAGTGAATAACTTCAATGTTTTTTGCCCTCTCCCTATGATGTTCAAAGATGTCATGCCTCTCGGGATAAATGACAACTATATATATATATATATATATATATATATATATATATATATATATATATATATATATATATATATATATATATATATATATATTCAAAAACATTCAAATAATGTTTTGAATGTTTTTAAGTTATTCAAAGATGTTAACACACATGTGACTAATAGCAAGACATGAATCCCCATTTAAAACAAATATAAACATAAAAATTTTGAAGCCTCAATTTTATTATTTATGGATTTAGATTTATGCAAGGTATGGAAATGAGGGGCAACATACCAAGGTCAAGGGAAAATATGAGAAATATGATTTTGGAGATAGAGTTGGTGTGGGGGCCTTCAATTATATTTTTTAGTAACAAACCACCACCAAGGTTCAAGGTTAAATTCTGATCCTAACAATTTGCACTTATATTTTTTCTTTGAATATTTTCTTTGCTCACACATAAGGTTCCTGGTACTCATTTGAATCGATGGTTTTGTATCTATATTTGAATTGTAATAGTGATCCATGAAAATTTCATGATACATAATGATGCTCTATTTCCTTGTACTCCAATAGTCATTGGAAGTTTCTCAAAAGATCCATTAGAAAAAACTAATTGGGGTTGTCTTAACTAGAAACAGGTAATTCAAAAACTCATGTATCCTTCCATTTTATGTGCACACATTTACTATCATTAAAAGTCGTTTTGAAGTATCATTTTTCTTTAAAAAAAAATCCCCTAATTTTTAAATAATTACACCTAAGACGTTCCCTCTATGGAGTTGGTTTGACAAACACTATTCATCGTAGCCAATTCCAGCTTTGCATTTTTGTCCTCCTTCCTCCTATTCAAATTTGACATGTCCAACAAAATTCAAGGAATTCGTTGTCTCATATTAAGCCTTGCGAGGATGAATGCTTTGAAAAATCACTCTCACGTACTGTATTGTCGTAACACTGGTAGCTAGCAGTCAAGAAAATAGGTTGAATTCATAGCAGATGCCCTCAGCTTCGCTCCTAAAAGACGGATTTCCTAGGGTCACGAATTCTCACGTCAATGGAGTCTCTCCATTGTGAGGTTGCTCTCACAAGTGAAAGGTGTTCTTGAGTTCGTCTACGTGGTGCCTTGGTCTTTCAATAGATATTTTTGACTGAATTCCTTAGGATTAGAGGCCATCACTAGATTCTTTACAGACCTCATACTGGAAAATATTGTGGATTCACATTTCCACACATGTGTATAATTTGGCAGTCTAATATTTATTTTTATACAGAGCATTCAAGGTTCGTATTAGGATTCGACCATCTGCAGGGCTTTTCTGGACTCCTTGCCTCAATATTTCCCACGAACATAGAGAGAATAAGTGTGTGCATGCTGGATCACTCGCTTGTGCCAACTGTGAGCAATAATGTAGAAATGTTGTGAGACACCTTGTTCAACCCCAAGAAGCAAGCCTTCAAAGATGAAGGGGAAGGAAGAGTATAGAGAAGGAAGGGATGATGTTGTCAAATTGGCATGGAGAAAGGAGGAACCGACCCTTTAGGTTGGCGTAGCCTAAGTTATTGTAATATCCCAAAATAGGGAAAATCTACACTATTGGGAATATCTTAAGATATTCCAAATATGGAGCAACAACAATATGTAAACACACCAATGGAATAGCAGTGATACATTAACACATAGAATGCTAGAAGATCCAAATAGCCATCATATTATGTCATAGCAGCATAAGATATAAAAATCCTTGAGGAATAAATTACTCAAGCTAGGAAATACCAACCTCAAGAAGCATGTACATGGAAATATGAAAAATACTACTACATGAAGAAAGCCCAAGGCTATGACTGCATGGTCTATGAAGAATAACTACTGCAAAATGATGTCAATACATAGATATATCAATATACAGCTCATACAACATGGGGAGCAAAGGTAAATACTACCAAAGGAAATTTCTAGACAATCCTGGAAGGATTGGATGAAATATGCAAAACTGCCAAAATGCCAGAGTTGCAGGGTAGCAGTTGCAACTAAAAAACTGGAAATGGATGAAGATAGTTGAAGATGTTGCATATGATACATGAATCTCATCCAAAGGATATTTCAAGTGAAAGGCTGATCCAATCACTGAAGATCTCACCCTCCAAACTAGCAATGCAAAACCCCACTGCAAATGTACTCATAAATAATGCAGTCAAGGAGATCGACTGCACTGTAGGAGATGGGAAGTGCTTGGCCTGATGCCAAAGATGTGAAATCAGCTCCTAAATCTTCCTCACTAACCTCCTAGAGGAATAGAAGCTCCCTCCTCTGAAAGATGAGCCAAGGAAATTTTGTTTTGGAACCCTCCACTACAACACCCTGCAACACAATGTTTCCTGCTATAGGAATAACACTGTAGGTGAAGGAGGTGGCTTGACCTTGAGCCTGAAATGTGGATAAATGAAGTACAATCCCTCAAGAGGCCTCTCAATAAGGGAGAAGGATTCCTAAATAGTAAATCCCTTATGCTAAGCAGCACAACAATCTCAGTTAAACAATTGAAGACAACAAATAGTCATGCAGACCAAATTCTATACTTAATAACATATCCCTCTATGGCTGCCTTGTCCTCCCTTTATACAAATGAAATCCTTCTTGCCTTGGCCCCCACACATTAGGGTTTCCTCCACCAAATGATCTTTTCCCCATTCACACTATGTTGTCTTTCCAAGTGATCTACTCCTCTATGGCAGTGTTGTTGACTTGGTCAAACTTGACCTTGTCCTCATGCATTTGCCCCTTTTCACACTTGAGGGTGAAAAATATGGTTATTATGATGATTCCTTTCACATTATGAGGGATTTTATTCCTAGTCATGGGCCTCCTTACCCATTTACTCACCTCCTAGCTGATATAAGAAAAATTAATGTTCCAATTAGCTCTATGCTAAATTTGGGAACATTACAGTCCTCCCCTCCCAAATGTTGCTTGTCCTCAAGCAACTGCAAAGATAGAACTGAAGGGCCTTCTTGAGGGATGAGGGCTGATATGAATTGGGATCTACCATCCCCATATGAATCTCCCATCCCCAAGCAATCATCCATACAAAATGACTTACCCTCCAACATGGCAACTCCTGAAAATCTTCCTCCACCTTTGGCTCATGCAATGTAGGTGGGCTCAAAATCTGAACATGGTAGACAAGGTAGTCTACCCCACACTGTCCTTCTCTCCACTCATGATGAGTGTAGAGTATGTGTTGATCCTGGGCTGCAAAATTATTGCCCTTAAGTGGAAAAATGAAGAACAATCCTCGAAGGACCTCCTCTCCAACATTGAAGAACAAGCTGGCCCAAAGCATCTCATCCATGATGAATAGGACATGATCATCATAGGGTATCCAAATGAGAAGTTTACTGAAGGTCTTACATGATGCTATATGATACAAACAATGTCTCAAGTGGACACAACACAGTCTCTCCCACTGCAACTTTAGAAAATAGTATGGCAAGTGATGTTTTGACAAATGGATAGTTGTGTGAATCATCACATCTACTAATGAATAGTAAATGAGTGAATGTATCAATTGAGCATATAAGAATGACTCAAACTCTTGCCCATGGTTAAACAAAGGATGGTTGTCTTCGTCATAATATCTAGCAAAATCTTGCTCATGGGGCTCAACAATAAATTTTCCCTCTTGTGGAGCAATGCACTATATGACAATGGTAAGAAGAAGCAAATAATGTGTTACATAATCAATAGATGCAAAAAAAACATTATCACCATGTGCTGAAAGTAAAGTGATGCAAGAATACATGAATAAGTTCATTCTCCAAAGGAACAACATTGTTGGCCTATGCAAATAGGCTCCTGCCAACCCATAGCTCAATTCTTTGACATGATGATTGTCAAAGACTCCTCCAATAATGTTACTACAAATATGGAGTTCCTCCCAATATGGAAGTACTTCCTGATCATCAAAGGCCAAGGAGTAGCCCCTTTGCACCATGATAGTGCCATATCCTACTCCTGCAACATCATACAACATGTGAGAGAAAATATGCCCTTGCTTTCTTAAGTACAACCCAAGCAACACAAGTGTTTTCTGCTTCCTCATGCTCTCATCATACAAGACACGTGATGAAGACATAATGAATGATATGAATGTCAAGTCAACACCATGAATCCATACTCTTTTCTGCTCAATGATGCAAGCATCCTACCACATCTTCTACATCCTCATACCCTTAGGAAGAGTGTATGCCAAGTGATGGCCAAACTCCTTCAAGAGTAACCAGCGCAGCCAAGCCTCCTGCTGCCCGGAATCATAAATTTGCAAGTAGCTTACCAGCTTCTTGCTCTCCATCCACATCCACTCAACCCCTTGTGGATGTCTTCTTCCATCCTCCATCTTGGTACTCCTCCCATGAGAGCTACCATCCACCTAAATTAGATTTATGTCCTTGCATTTCATGGGATTTTGAAATGCAATCTTCTCAAGGATCAATTCGACCCCATAAGGACCCCAATAGGTGGTAGGAAAAAACCTCCCATCATGATGTGTATGGCTCAGGAAGTGTCCAACACAATCATGAGAGATGTTATCCATTCAAAGATGTCCTCCATCATCTATCTGTTCCTCCTTGAATCCATAAAGTTCCAAGTGTGAGAAGGGAAGAACTTCCTCAAACTGTTGAAGAATATTGCACTCCATGATGTGTGGGAGTGCAGCTCCAATGAAATCTCTCCATGACATCTCCTCCTCATCCATGGCCTTCCAAAACCCAAGAGGTCTTGGATCTGTTGCAGGTAGAAGTTTCTCTTTGAGCTGGGGAGTGCTCATTGAGAAAGTGTCATCTCGAAAGGAGAAAGGGTTTCTCACTTCAAGGTGTCTACCATGACCCCAACCCCAAGTGTGGTATGCAAATCAAGAATGGCTCATGAGGATGTTGGTTCATCTCTCCCTTGAATGATTCAAGGTTGCACAACGCAGTGCAATTATGTTGCTCTAAATCAACAGCATGTAATGATGTACACCCATCAATAATGTTTGCTGAAATGATAAGAGATGGAAATTCAAGCACACCTTGGTGAAATTTGGAAGCTTCTTGCAGGGCTGCAAGAGTTTCCTCTTCATATATGTTGGCTTCCAAAACTGCTGAAGATGAAGGCTACTCTTCCATGGCTACAACAGCGCTGGTACATGCCTCTTCAATTGGTGGTGAGGGCTCCTCCCTCATTTTTCCAAATCTCCTGATCATCCTTTGAGAAAACTCAGCAAGAGTAGAAACCCTTGCATGGCTCAAATGGCTAAACCACCAAATATTTGCTTCACCTTCAAGGTGCAGCGCTGCAATTTCTAAAACCTTTCTATCTACTACAGGATGTAGCAGGAAGAAATCCTCTAGCTTCATCACCCAAGCCTCTGCTGCACATGTGAATGACCCATCGAAAGTGGACAATAGAAATATATTGCCACTCATGATCCCATAGCTGTAGGGTCTTCTCTCTTCCTTTAGCTGAATAAATTGTGGTAAAGCTAGAGTTTCTTTGAAGGCTCTAGGTTTAGCTCGATATTCAGCAAGATATCCACTTAGAACTTCAAATTCCAAGTGTTCTTCATGCTTCATGTCTTCTTCTCTTTGAGAGTAGGAAGTGCATGGTCCTTCCTCTTCTCCTTCTTCCATCTTCTTAACCTCCTTGGAGAGGTCCTTTCTGGATCCCATAGCTTTAGGGTCAATTACTCAAGCTAGGAAATACCAGCCTCAAGAAGCATGTACATGGAAATATGAAAAATACTGCTACATGAAGAAAGCCCAAGGCTATGACTGCGCAGTCTATGAACAATAATTGCTGCAAAATGATGTCAATACATAGATATATCAATATACAACTCATAAAACATGGGGAGCAAAGATAAATACTTGCAAAGGAAATTTCTAGACAATCATGGAAGGATTGGCTGAAATATGCAAAACTGCCAAAATTCCGGAGTTGCAGGGTAGAAGCTGCAACTCAAAAACTGGAAATGGATGAAGATAGTTGAAGATGCTGCATATGATACATGAATATCATCCAAAGGATCCTTCAGGTGAAAGGCTGATCCAATCACTGAATATCTCACCCTCTAAACTAGCAATGCAAACCCCCACTACAAATGTACTCAGAAATAACGTAGTCAAGGAGATGGATTGTGCTGTAGGACATGGGAAGTGCTTGACCTGATGCCAAAGATGTGCAATTAGCTCCTGAATCTTCCTCACTAGCCTCCCAGAGGAATAGAAGCTCCCTCCTCTGAAAGATGAGCCAAGGAAATGGTGTTGTGGAACCCTCCACTACAACAACTTGTAACAGAACGTTTCCTGCTACAGGAATAACGTTGTAGCTGAAGGAGGTGGCTTGGACTTGAGCCTGAAATGTGGAGAAATGAAGTACAATCCCTGAAAAGGCCTCTCTAGAAGGGAGAAGGATTCCTAAACAGGAAATCCCTTGTGCTAAGCACCACAACAATCTCAGTTAAACAACTGAAGACAACAAATAGTCATGCAAACCAAATTCTATACTTAATAACATATCCCTCCATGGCTACCTTGTCCTCCCTTTATACAAATGAAAGCCTTCTTGCCTTGGCCCCCACACATTAGGGTTTCCTCCACCAAATGATCTTTTCCCCATTCACACTACGCTGTCTTTCCAAGTGATCTACTCCTCTATGGCAGTGCTATTGACTTGGTCAAACACTACCTTGTCCTCATGCATTTGCCCCTTTTCACACTTGAGGGTGAAAAATATGGCTATTCTAATGATCTCTTTCAAATTATGAGGGATTTTATTCCTACTCATGGGCCTTCTTACCCATTTACTCACCTCCTAGCTGATATAAGCAAAATTAATGTTCCAATTAGCTCTATGCTAAATTTGGGAACATTTCAGTTTTTTTGCTTTGAATTATGGAGTAGTATTTAACGCGAATTTTTGGAATTACTAGCGATAGGATGTGTCCCAAATCTGACCCTCAGTATTTGTGTTGCTGCTGTGTTCATCCTCTCGTTTTCGTCAATCTGTTACTCATCCAAACGTTGTTTCCACCACCGCCGCCTCCTTGACGTTTTCACCTGCCAGAGTCCTGCGCCCCGTGTCATACCATCGGCCCCCATACCATTAATACATCACTCAATTATTTTGAATTTTGTAATTGTGTTTGAATTTGAAACCAACCCAATCACTGAATTTGAAAGCCACCAAAACACAAGATCGTCGCCCAACTCTCTTCAGAAGCTCTGGATCTGGATGCCCTCTCCTGCATACTTAATTACCTTTCTACCATGGTAACCTTGCAAACAATCAAGCTAGAGGAGAATGCCCTGAAATTTAACGCATCAGTGGTCGAGTCCATGACGTACGCTCTTACTAATCTTAACAAAACCTAATTTATTTCTCAGGGCATTAGTCCCTTCACTCTCTTGCATACACACCCTTATTACTTTGTTACGTGGGACGATATTCATGAGCATGGTGGCGAAAATTTTCGGAATTCTCATGTCGATGATAAATATTTATGGTCGTATGCAACCAATGATGGAGATTTAACAATGTGTTCAATGCAAACATGGTGTCCCTCACAAACTTAGATATGGGGAAATCTCGGCTACCTACGATGGCTTCAAAGACGTCAACACACTGGTGGACTTGGGTGGAGGGAACATAGAAGTGTTGAATCAAATAGTGGATGTATATCCTCATATCAACGCCATCATTTTTTATCTCCCTCACATTATCCCAACTGCACCCATTCTCCTTGGTATTCCCATTTGGCTCCCTTCTTCTTTATAAATCTATTTTTCAATTCATAGTCATAGTTATATCAATATTATATAAGGTATAAAACACATAGCTGGACACATGTTTAAGAGTGTTCCCTCCAAAGATGCGATTTTTATGAAGGTGAGTACCCAACAAGTTTATTTGTAATTAAATACCATTGATAGTAGGTAAATTATTTGAGTGATATTACCATGGATTTTAAGTCATGGATTTTTGGTGCATTATATGTTTACTAAAATTTATTTGGATGCGTGACTCAAAGCACTTTCTACATATCTGGGATGACAAGGATTGTACAAAGTTGTTCAACAAGTGCTATGATTCCATTCCTGATAAAGGAAAGCTAATAATAGCAAAGGTTGTCTTGGATATATCTTGAAGATTCAGACCCAATTGGTTTTGAAAAAATTATGGATATTAATCTTTCACGAGGAGGAAGAGATAAGACTCTTAAGTAATGGGAGGAACTTTTGTAGGCAGCTGGTTTTATTTTATCTAAAATAGTGGCAAGAAAGGGCAACCTAACTAAGATTATTGAAGCAGTCAAGTGTTAAAAGCGTTGCGACGATCTCCTAGGGTTTACTTGCAGTACTTCGTTAAATGTGTTTTCAATATAAATGTTGAAGTTTAGTGTTATAGTGTTTTCCTTTTCAACCAAACATATATAATTGTGTGCATTTTAAGAACATCGATGTTCAATTTGTATTCGTGGTTTGAGGATTATTATATTGCATATGTACTTCTAGGTAATTTGATGCTAATGTATTTATATTTTTAATTTATTTTCCTTCATGCAAATGTATTTAGTTTTTTTTCTAGGAAAAAAAAACTAAATTTTCATTTAAATAAAATATTTATATTTATATTTTCTTTTATAGGATTGTGATTTTTTTTCTCCATGGTGATGTACATTTCATATTAAGTTTGATGTAAATTTGTAACCTAGAGAAATTATGTATTTTTTATATAATATAAGTTTATTTTTTATGGAATATTAGTTTGAGATATTTCATATAAAAAGACATTTAGAGATTTGTATATCACATATTTTAAAAATGTAGGTAGAAAATTAGTATTTTAGAGAAATTGAATAAATATTTTATATATATATATATATATATATTTGGAACCAAGATATGCTTTTTTTTCTTTTTCTTTTTTCAATAATAGAGATTTAGTATTTTAAATAATATACACTTAATACACAATATTAAAATCTTTTTTGATATATTGAATAAAACATCATCTTATTAAAAAATATTAACTTCAAGTAATATGTATAAACTAAGGACTATAAATGATGTGATTTATATTGTGTAGTAATATGGATTTATTATTTTGAATATTATACTTTTTATTCTTGAGTTGCATGTAAAGAACATATTTCTCTACTTTTCCACTAAATTCATTGAAATTAGTGATTTTAATGTGTGATTTTAAGCTTTACTCATATTTCATTTTAAGTTTGTTTTGAGTATTTAAATCATGAAGACTTGGTAATATAGAGAATTTAAGTGAATATTAACTAGATCTACAATATTTCTTAATTAAAGAAATATTTGTATTACAAAGAGAAATACAAGATGTGGGAAATGAATAATGATTTTGTTGTAATTTAAATTTTTGGAGTTTGATATGATGGGTTCTCTTGCTCTTCATCATTTTTTTTTTGTAATTGTTGGCTATGTGTGGTCTAGAAACCTTGTGAGTGGCAAAGTTGATAAAATTTTGACAATTGATTTAATATATATTGCAGAGGTAGTTGATGATTTTTCTATGATCTTAATTTGGTAACAGAATACATATCAAGTGTCTATTAATATTACTGTAGTTACAAATTTAATATGTGTTGTGATTACTTTCATTGTGTGGTTTTGATTATAGACCCCTTGGGTACTCCATCTAATAATATAAAAAAGAATAGATCGTAAGATCAAAGACTCCTAACGATAATAGACAATTCTAATAAATAGTGAATTGTAGGGTAGAATTATTGTTAATGACATAAAACTCCTCCTTAAGCCATAGATATTGAGTTATTATATTTGTATGTACCTATAAGCTTTCATTGTATTATTTCATTATAATTGTACCCATTATCACATATATAAGTACACACCAATAAGATATAGTCTTATGATCATCTCTTCTTGTGTTTTGTTACTTGTTTTGGGTTCATCTTACAAAGAGGTTTCCCCCTTGAAATGAATGGTATTCATTCAATTTTAATCATTTTAAGGAACTTGGAACATTACATTTGGTATTAGGACCTATGATATTAGGGTTTTTCTCCTTGAATTGAAACATCATTCCATTTTTGCTATAGTTTTCTTCTCAAAATATTCAAACAACAAAAGTTTGAAGATACTGAAGAGAATTATCAAAGTCAAGGCCAAATTTTATTTTATTTTCTTTTCTAAGACTTTGGAGATATAGCCCATGGAAGTTGGGATTTGTGACTAATTGTAAAATTAGTCTAAAAAAAGAATCTTTATATTTTCACTATAATTTTTTTTGGAAGTTTTAGATAGTGAAAATTTCAAGTAAATGTAGAGAATTAACTTACTATATAATGAAAAATTTTCAAATTATGACTAATCTTGAAAGCAATTTTAAGAGAGTCATCTTGCAATTTTTGTATATAAATTTTGGGTGAATTTTGAAGTTATGAAATTTTCAAAATGCCTAGTAGACAAATCTAGTTAAAAGTGGACCAATTTTATATTTTGAATCATTGTATTTATGAGATACATCTTATGAATGTTATGATTTTTTTACTAAACTTGAAATTAGTATTAAACAAGTCACCTTGACTAAACTTGAAATTAGTATTAAACAAGTCATCTTGACATTTTTTTCTATAATATTTCTTAGAGAAGTTTTAGAAAAAACAATTCAAAAGTTTAAGAAATCGTATCGTGATGCTACATGCCAAAATTTGTAGCTCACGAGGATTTAAATTTCAGATATATGTCAATTCAAATGTTAGCTAAATAGTTTCAAAAATATTGTTTCAATGTTATGTAACTTACAATTAACATGACTTTGGATTGCAAGATATATTTTTGGGTGATGGAAGTTTGTGATAAAGATGAGTATTGTTATTGTTTTTTCATATGGAAAAGGGTTCTACAAAATTTTTTTCTCTTATATACTCCAACATGACATCTAAAGAAAGAAAGAGAAACCCAGATTACAGGTTTTCCCAACCAAAGAACCAATTTGATGAAATGGGTCATACTATATTAAAAAAAAGTGGATTTATCACATTCAAAAGAAGACTTTAAGAAGAAGAAAAAAATATAAGATGGATAAGAAGATAGATGAAATAAAAAATAAATAAAATATATGAAGGAGAAAATAAAAAAATACCTGAATTCCAAGGAAAAACTTCGTTATGAGAGGTTTCTTAAAAGGGATATGAAATCCAAAGAGATCATGAAAATCACGAGAGTAATTGTGTTGGTATGGGGAGTATTTTATGACAATTGAGCGCATAAATATTGAATTTGTCACAAACCTCTTCACTATTGTCAACAATTTTTGTTTTGTTTTGTTTTTGTTTTATGCTTAATTTATCAATCGACATTAATAACAAAATATAATATGTGCAGCTACTAACCTATTTTAAAATTAATCATTATATATATATATATATATGATTAATATATATGTATATATACTTACCTATGTATATATATATATATATATATATATATATATATATATATATATATGTATATGTATATGTATATGTATGTGTATATGTATATGTATATGTATATGTATATGTATATGTATATGTATATGTATATGTATATGTATATGTATATGTATATGTATATGTATATGTATATGTATATGTATATGTATATGTATATATATATGTATATATATATATATGTATATATATATATGTATATATATATATATGTATATATATATAGATACATATATATATATATATCTATGTATATGTATGTATGTATGTATATGAAAGGATTTACAAAAGGGTGATGCTATTTTCCTCATAGTAAGCATGAATTTATGATGTACTTTCCTTTTGTTTCGGCATACCTTTTTCAGGATCTTGTATATATATACATACCCTATATTCTACCACTAATATCAATTGTATGTTATGACTTAAAGAAATGTTCCTATAATTAGTTTATTTTGTTTCCCTTGTCAATATACTCCATGACCTTGTTATTGTAATTCATGTTCTATAAATTAAGGTTAGGGTAAGGTTGTGACTTGTATTAAAATAACAAAACCCTTGGTGTGATAGTTGCCATATCACAACACTTATAGAGTGTGTGTTCCTCCAAAGTTTCACACTTATCCCTAACCATATTAGTATCATGAGTCAGGAAAAGTGATAGTTGGTTGTGTAATGTGAATAATCCATACTATGGTTGATTTCCACCATTGCACATACACTTAAACCCTCTGTGTGACAACCTTATGGTGTAAATAATGATGCGACTAGGGAAATGAATAGTATAAAGTCCTTATCTAAAGCCCCATTTTCATAATTGCTACCCTACGTCTGGGTTGATTTGGAAAACACTCAAATTGCATTCATAAACCCTAGAGTTCAATATCCTCAAAATTTTGTTGTTTGAATATTTTGAGAAGAAAACTATAGTTAAAATGGCACGATTTTTCGACTGAATAAGAAAACCCTAATATCATAAGCTCCCGTAACAAATGTAATGATCCAAGTTCCTTAAAAATGATTAAAATTAAACTAATACAATTCATTTCAAGGGGAAACCTCTTTCTAAGATGAATACAATACAAAATAAAACAAGAGATGATCATAAGACTAGGTCTCCTTGGTGTGTACCTATATATGAGATAATGGGTACAATTATAATGAAAGGGTACAATGAAAGCTTCTAAGTACATAATAATATAACAATGGAAATATAATAACTCAAATTATATGGTTTAATGAGGCATTTTGTGTGATTAACAATAATTATACCCAAAAATTCACTCTTTCTTAGAATTTTGTATTATAGTTAGGAGAAAATCCATGCCAATATCACTCAAATAATTTAACTGCTATCAATGGTATTCAATTGAAAATAAACTTGTTGGGTACTCACCTTCATAAAAATCGCATCTCCGGAGGGAACACTCTCAAACATGTGTCCAAATATGTGTTTTATACCTGATATAATAATTATGCGTTAAAAATAAGTTTAACCCATATCCAGAGATATGTACTATGACTTGAAAGATAACATTTATAAAGATGAAGGTAGCCAAATGGGAATACGGGGGAGAATGAGTGCAGTTGCGATAACGCTAGGGAGATCAAAATTGACGGCGTGGATATGAGGATATACACCCACTATTTGACTGAACACTTCTTCGTACCCTCCACCCAAGTCCACCAATGTGTTGACGCCTTTCAAGCCATCGAAATTAGCCAAGATTTCCCCCATATCTACGTTTGTGAGGGATGCCATGGCTACATTGAACACATTGATGAACTCTCCATCGTTAACTGCATACGACCAGAAATATTTATCATCGGCACAAGAATCCTAGAAATTGTTGCACCGTGAAGCACACGCTCGTGAATATGGTCCCACGTAGCCAAGTAAGAAGGATGTGTATAAAAGAGAGAGAAGGGAGCGAGGCTCAAGGGACTCATGTACTGAGACACAAAGTAGGTTTTGATGACATTAGTAAGAGCGTACGTCATGGTCTTGGTCACTGATGCATTAATTCCCTTGGCATTACAATATTTGATTGCTTGCAAGATTCCCATGGTGGAAAGGTAAGTAAGTACATGGGAGAGGGAATTGAGATCCGAATCCGAAGCTTCATAAGGGATTTGGGAGGTGGTCTATTGTTTCGGTGGGTTTCAAATTTCATTGTTTGGGCGGGTTTCAAATTCAAAATTATTGAGTGATGTATGGATGGTATGGGGGCCAATGGTATTACATGGAACACATGACATTGGCGAGTGCAAACGAGGCAATGACGCTGGTGGAAAAAGAGATGATGTTTGGATGAGTACCAGAATGAGGGAAATGTGAGGATGAACGCGGAGGATGAACACTACAACAGCAAAAATACCGAATGTTGTAGATGGGACACATCCGATCCCCGATAATTCCAAAAGGAGTGGGCTAACCATTTGATGAAATGCCATTTGGGATTTTTACCCCCGACGACTGGTGAAAACCTTCCATTAACCTCGTCCCCTCCATCACAAAGGGACGTTCACATCTGTTAATGCGGACAGTGAGTTGTCAGTTTGGGCGCTTTGTCCCTGTTTTCCAATCCCACGTACGCAACCACACGAACTGCCTAGCTACCTCACGCATCCACTAGAGGGCCGAAGTGACAGAATTCTAATTGCCAATTCAAATTTGAATCGACCTCCATAAATAGGAGTAATGGCTACCTATCTACCATGGCTATGGTTTTATCGGCCAAACCTATCCACTCAGTAATTTGAATTATTTGGGCGGACAAGTCCATATTCATTTCGTCGACCATGCCTTACTCATTCCATCGAGAGCACTTCATTCCTGCATTCCGTCAAGGCCCCCACTTTCCGTCTTTGTCATGAGGACCTTCTAGCAGCTGGACGAGAAACATTCGAGCAACTGTGAATGGTTTAAGCAGCAGAGTCGAGAGTGGAAACAATTAGTTTCTGTTTGTATATGGTGTCAGTGTGAGATTAATGTTTGAGAGCTCTATAAGTTCCTGAAAAAGAGCAAAGGTATTTATTTTTGAACAAGAGCAGAGGTTATTACTGGGCCATTGGATAGCTTAAGAAAATTGGCCAAAACAATGTCCATTCCTATTTTGATTGGAGGTAAGAAAATTTTCCATATATCAGCAGCGATTGCAATATCTAATTCTCTTATTTCATTTTAGTGACCTTAATTGTTTACAGAATTTTTGCGTTGATGTAATTGGTTTGTTTATTGATTTCCCGTTTCTAGTTTTTCTTCCACTCTATAGAGAACTTGCATAGCACTATTTGCAGAGGGTGGAATAATATTCGGACAAGGTACACAGGGTACAGTGTAGCTACTTCCCACCTATTTGATTTCTTTAAATTAACAAAATTGCAATTTGTAAGCACTTCATTTTTTACAGGGTACAATGTAGCACTTCCCACCTCTTTGATTTCTTTAAATTAACAAAATTGCAGTTTGCAAGCACTTCATTCTTTATTTCTAATTTTTAAAGAGCTTCCTTTACTTCTTTGTGCTTCTAATTTCATGGACCAATTTGCCAGACGTGGACAAGGAGAACTTACACGAGCAATACAAAAGGTAACTAAATTTACCATTTACCGTGTTTTTCCTTTTTATATAATGCAACTTTAAAGAGATAGAGAGAGAGCGACAACTCGTTGTTGTAGTAGCGGCAACAACAATTTGTTGTCACTACAAATTTTAATTTTGAGTAGTAGCGACAACTCGTTGTTGCATTAGCGGAAACAACGAGTTGCCGCCACTACAAATTTAATTTTGAGTAGTGGCGACAACTCGTTGTTGCAGTAGCAGCAACTGCTAAAAATTAAAATTTTATTTATATTAACAAAATTTCAATTTGCAAGAACTTCATATTCTATTTCTAGTTTTTAATGAGCTCCCAATTTCAAGGACCAATTTACCAGGCGTGGACAAGGAGAACTAGCAGAAGCAATACGAAAGGTAAGTAAATTTACTGTTTACCATGTTTTTCCTTTTTATATAATGCAGATTTAAAGAGATAGAGAGAGAGTGACAACTCATTGTTGCAGTAGCGGCAACAACGCGTTGTCGCCATTGCAAATTTTAATTTTGAGCAGTGGCGGAAACTTGCTGTTGCAGTAGCGACAACAGTGAGTTTCTGCCACTATAACAGTGTATTTCCACAACTGCTCAAAATTAAAATTTTATTTATATTAACAAAATTGAAATTTGTAAGCGCTTCATTTTTTATTTCTAGTTTTTAATGAGCTTCCTTTTCTTCTTTACGCTTCCAATTTAAGGGACCAATTTAATAAGGGATCAATTTACCAGGCGTGGACAAGGAGAACTAGTAGGAGCAATACGAAAGGTAGGTAAATTTACTGTTTACCGTGTTTTTCCTTTTTATATAATGCAAATTTAAAGAGATAGAGAGAGAGCGGAAACTCCATGTTTCAATAGTGCAAATTTTAATTTTGAGCAGCGGCGACAACTCGATGTTCTAGTAGCGGAAACAATGAGTTGCCGCCACTTCTCAAAATTAAAATTTTATCTATATTTTCAAATTATATTTATTTTATATTAAAAAGTTCTCTAGTTTATCTATTAATGTTTTAGTTGTTTACTATGTTCGTTTACAAATATACTGCAAATTTAAAGAGATAGAGAGAGTGCGGCAACTCATTGTTGCATTAGCGGAAACATTAACAGTAACAGTGTATTGTTGCCAATGTAACTACTCATCTCAAAATTAAAATTTTCATTGTTTTTTCAAATTCTATATTTGAAAATTTAAAGAGAGAGAGAGAAAGATAGAGCAACAACTCATTGTTGGAGTAGGGGTAACAGTGATTTGTCGCCACTGTATCTATGAATTATTTCACTGTTACAGTAGCAACAAGTCACTATGATCGCTACTGCAACAACGAGTTGTCGCTACTACAACACAGTTGCCGGTAATACATTTTAACATTTCATTAAATTATTTTTGTGTTTTGTAGATGGTTGCAAAATGGGTTCTGGAAATCCAAATATGGTGTCACCCAAACCCAGGGCATGCACAAACAAGCTTCCTGATTCATAATGAAGCCCTTAGCCGGGTATACTAAAACAATAGAGAAATACCTAGCATTACTAAAAACAACGAAGCATACTACCATTCTTTGATTGATGGCCTCACAACAACACAGAGTTATGGTGCAAGTGACATTGTCACTTACATAAACTTCGAATTAATCACCAACCAAATGAATAGTACCTACGAGGTCAGAAGACGTAATCTAAAACCCCTTCACTAGCAGGCAAGAACCATTGTTGCACAGCTCCAATGTTTTGAGATTATTTACAAATTTGATGTCCAAAGGGTTGTTGACTCGATACTCATTGAAGCAGCCTCCAATGGATGTGGATGTGCCATATTTGTCGAGCCAACATGTGCTCCACCAATAATTATTGATAGGCATCGATATAAATGACATATTAATGAATAGATTGTTGTTGTGATTGGTATTGGGGTTATTACGGGGGGATTCATATTATCGTGTTCCTATTTCTTGAGATAGATTGGAGCAACCTGATGTCCATCATTTTTTATGTATTTATTTACATGAGGTGTTTTTTATAGATGGCCTCACTCTATTTTTTGGTGTTATATCTCAACACATGTATGTAGAACATGAATTTTCTAGTAATACTATTAATGGAATTACATTTTTATTACAGTTTAGTTCTGTCATTAGATTATGTGATGGATGCTTTTATTATGGCTTTTATTTTGGAAGTCAGATTCCATTGTGATTCAATTGCACTGGCACATGTACAGAAGCGCTGTCATGTATTTAATATATTTGAAAAAATGTTCTCATGTATTTATCAGTGTTTAAATTCTATTTTTAATTTTAATTACATGAAATTATATCACGTCACTTGGAAAACTAATTAAACATTGTTATTAAAATTCAGTTGTGTAATTTTTATTACAATTTAGTTTTGTTATTAGATTATGTGATGGATGCTTAATATATATAAAACATACATACTTACAATTTCCTTTTACAAATGATATTTTATCAATTAACATCACTTTAAACATAACCCAAAAAAAACAACAAAATAAATAGTTTTATGAGCAAATAGAGGATTCCAAAAGATGCTACAAAACAAGACTATTTATTCATTATAATGCCTTCAACACACCTTCACAATTCCAACTTCTATGAACATTTATTCATACATTATCCATGATCACCACATTCTCCCATAATTTATATAAGCCTCTAATTTGAGTATAATGAGCTCTAATTCTTAAAGAAGTCTCTTCATTGACAAATTATGTGAGATACCCTTGGTTACAAGCCAACCAAGATAGCTTATATATCAATCATTGTTTTCCCTTTATATAGACATGGTTAAATACAAAATGCAATGTGAAATCTTGCACTTTTGCAATCCATAGATCCAACCTCATTTAAGGGACAGAAATGTATAAATATCCAAACGAGCAATCCAATTGTTGTGAATTTCTCCATCATCAACATCTATAGCCACAAGGCCAGGTTTTTTGAACTAAAACATGTTTTGAAATCCATGACAACAACAACATCTTAGCCTACAAACAGAGAAAATAATATGAACAACTTGAAAATCAATGAAGTTAACTTGAAAGCCATAAACTGTAACCAACAGTATCCCATGATATAATATCCTCAATGCTAACAAATTATTTCCCAAGGAGGAGTGGTACATGGAAGGGGTGGTATAGACCCTAATCCATATTTAAAGCAATTTATTTAAGGATTCGGTATAATAAAACCCTAAATTATTATGCGGCAACTCCTGAGAAATCTTTGACAGTGTACAACGGTAACGAAAATCTCCCCTGACCACGACAACAATGAACTGTCGGTGTCAAATAGGAGATAGACATTGAAGCAACACATGTCTCCATACTGGCACCTCCATAAATGACCCACCCCCATTATTATTTTATTATTTTACCCATTACCCCAACTCTTCCATTGTGCCATTGTCCCACATTCGAACTCTTGCAAACAACTAACACAACGGTAGCCACTCTGAACTTTGGCTAAAGATGGGAGGTGCAAGAGTACGCAGAGAAAGTGTCGAAGAATTGTTAGACTCATTTTCACCCATCAAACAATTATTTGAACAGGCCAACTAGATAGATTATATTCGTAGGTTTCAGGGGCATGATAATGACATAGCCCTAGAATTTTTCATGCATTACAAGGAGGGTAGATCATAGGTAGCAGGGACAGTGGTGCATGCAATAGAAGAAGTGATTGCGGAAGTTCCAGGGTTACCCTAGACGGGAGAAAAGTGGTTTTCACCCCAAAAATTCCAACCTGATGTTGTGAGGCATTTCCTTGAGTCATTTGAACAACTAATCAGGAGTGGCTCACAATATGAGAGGAATTCATTACGACAACCCTGGTTGGATGGTGCATTCCTTGTCCAAATATATTTCACTTGTGAAGGAAGGTATGTGGTTATTTATTATCAGCACCTCCACTTGTTAGACCACCTGCGTCATGGCAGGTTTCTTAACATGCCTTTCTTTCTTGTAAAACCCCTAGACCAAATGGCCTGAGGTGTACAGAAGTCAATGCAGATGCTCGAAATACTGTTCCACAAATGCCTTGTTAAAATTTTGGTGGTTGTTGCGTTGCAAAGGGAAGTGAGGACTTGGGATGAACTAGTTGGAAGGCCATTGAATGTTGAAGCTGCAACTCCACCCCATGACCACTCAGCTGCAACGCTGCCAAATGACCCCCTAACTACAACTCTGCCCCATGACCTCCAAGCTGTAACTCCACCCCATGACCTCTCAGCTGCAACTCCCCCCCATGACCCCGCAGCTGCAACTCCGCGCCATGACCTCCTAGTTGCAACTCTACCCCATGACCACCCAGCTGCAACTTTTCCCCATGACCTCACACTTGCAACTCTGCTCCATGACCTCCCACCTGCAGAAATTCCCACATAACCTTTCCATATGGAAAATGATCTACCCAGTGCTCAAACTAGGAGGGTTTCTAGGGTTTCTGCTGCTAAATCTGCACATAAAGTAGATATCCAAGATGATGATGATGAAATACAAATATTGGGGAGTAAACTTGCGACCAAAAGATTGAGAGGATACAAGAGACATTCGACAATAGTGCCAAAATCTAAGCCGAACAGGAGAAAGAGAGTTCGTTATGCTCTAGTTCCTTAAACCCTCCCCATTGTTACAGAAGAACTCTTAGAATAGACAACAATAGAATAAGAGAAAGAGCATGAGCAAGAGTATCCAAATGATGTATTGATTGAAGGAGTCATGGACCAAGGATGCATGCAATAAGGATTCATGGAAGAAAGATTAGGCCAGCTTGCTGACACAGAAGAAAAACTTGATAAGATTCCCTCTCCTAATTCTGACTATGAATACATAGCAGGACTAGCCAAATGGTATGGATCAGATGGCCTTGTCTCAATTCAAATGTTGTATGCGGATGAAGAGGAGTACCAACAATTGTATAGGGAAAAAGTATTGGGCCAACCAGCTGCACAACGAAAATTGTATGGGGATGATCAAGAGGACCAATCAAATTCACAACCAAAATTGTATGGGGATGATCAAGAGGACCAACCAAATGCACAACCAAAATTGTATGGGGATGATCAGGAGGACCAACCAACCTCACCAATAGAATTGAAAAAGAAGCACATTGCAAAATTAAGTACCTGTAAACATCTTCCTCTGTATATTTCATTGTTAAGGAAGAATATGATTCTTTAGATGAAAAACATACAACTACAGATAAAATTTAAAACCCTAACAGATGAGCTGAGACAAAAATAAACTTTTGATAGATTATATTGCTTGGTCCAAGTTGTAGAGGCCATACCCATTGATGACATAGGTGTTCCTTCTCAAGGGTCCAACAAGATATACCCCTTGGAAAAAAATAGAATGATGACACTATTGTGCAAACAGAGGACCATACCAAAATAAAAACTGTCCATATAGAGGAACATGAATTACATATCAAACTAACAAAAGAAGTGGGTATAGACATAGAGGAACAACAACCAGATATGAAACTAACAACATATGAGGAACCAGAGATAAAACTGACCAAAGACATTGGTGAGAAAAAAGATGATGAGGAACGAAAGGATAAATTACAGTTGTATAAATAACCATATTTGGGATACCTAATACCTTACAGTGTGCACAAAAACACACTTCGTAACCTTTGCAAGATATGCGAAGGATATAAAAACAAAGTTTTACGAAGACATTAAAAAATAGTGAATGAGCTGGAAAAGAGGATGACCAAGTTGGAGACAGATAAGCAAGAACTCAGACATATAATGGATGGTGTGTTGAGTTGCAGGGCTCCTTCAAACAATTAGAACATGTACTTGATTGAAAAATTCCTGATATTTAAAAAGAATGCTATCACCGAAAATATCCCTCTCAAGGTTGAAAGTAGTGATGGTTTCAAGGAGGCATTAACGAAAATTTGTGATCAAGATAGAGACTTGCTCTGTGAACTGTACAAACAAATTTTTTTGGTACCTTATAATACAAAATGGAATCCCAACTAGGTTACAGGGGATGTCCAATTGAGAGCCTTTATATCGTATTTGATAAATCAGGCCAGTTGGTTGGATGATGTGAAAATTTATTTGCATAATTCTGAAAACCTTCTCTGGGTTAGAGGAGAAAATCCCAAACCTGTGGAGGTGATAGAAGAACATCAAAAATCCATCAACTCTCTAGAAGTAGCAGAGGTTATCTCCAAGAACAGGGAGATGACCATTGCATATTGTGCGCGCCATGTTCAATCATTGGAAACTGAGGCACAGGCAAGATGTAAAGCAAGGTGGGATAGCTCGGGAAAACAACCCCAAAATAAATATCCATTTAACTACCTCAAATTAAAGACAACCTTAACAAGGGTTTCTCAGTATATTATTGCTATGGGACAGTGTGGGAATCACTGGATAGGTCTTAGATTTCACTATCCAATGATGTGGCTTCCAAAAAGGGTATATAAAAAGAAATATACGCTAACAAAAAAGTAAGACTTTGATTGATAGAATGTAATTATGGATACAAGAGGTTATCTTTGTCTTGATGAACCAATACATAGTGATCATTGTATCATAAATCTTCATGAATGTCCCCCTTCATCCACAGATTCAGAGTGACAGACTAGGCCACTATTTCTAACACATTGGCTCACTGTTGTTGACACACTTTCTCATAGCTTCTGACACTTTTGCTCACATTTGCTGACACATTGGCTCAAAATTGCTGACACACTAGCTCATTGTTGCTGCAATAGTGGCTCACCGTTGCTGCAACACTGGCTCACCATTGTTGACACACTGGCTCACCGTTGCAACAACTCATATACAACAAACACATTATATTTGATGTTGTAATATATATTACTCTCCAGTTTCTTTTGTTAGTTATAAAAACTGGTAAAATTTTGTTTGACATGTTTAGTTACAATTCATTGCGGTTCCTCTAATAATTCTGCTACATTTCCATTGTTTTTATTCGAATTTATATATCATATTATTCTTTGGACACCAATATATGCAACTATGCAAGTATGAAAAACAACTTGAAAGCTATCTTCCATGACTTACAAAACAATCAATGTATTAAAAGACTGAGTGTAAATGCATGGAGTTATTTAATCACCTTAAATGACAATTCCATCAGATTAGAGAAATCTCCAACCATATCCTCACCACCTATCAAACATAGATGGAAATAGTAAAAAAAAACATTAATACATCTAATACATCTAATACAGGAATAAATATTAAAATCAAATTGAAAACAAAATTGTGCACAAGAAACTTGGAAAACCATTCATTGTTGGAGCAAGGGCGACCTCACTTGTTGAGTTGTTCAAACTGAAACAGTTCATCTTCATTTGTCAGGGTATTCAAGTCAATTTCCAATCTTGAATTTTGTTGCCTTGTTTTTATTTCTCATTTTGGGGCTTAGGAAATTCTTCTTCCTCTTCAAAGATAACTCAAAAACACCCAATCCACACGTGAATTCATAATCCATAATATGAAGATTGTCGGCGTCATCCAACAAATTTTTAACTAAAGCAATCAATTGTTCAATCTTGGTCAAAGTAGCAGTAGGAATGTTTCGAACAAGGTCTAAGAAGCCAGATAACTCCTCCTTGGCCATCTCAATCTATTCAACATTTACATCAACATTATGACTATCCATGGCAGTTGTGTTTGCATCTTCACGAAGATCGGATATTTCCTCTATATTTATCTCAGGAGGGTCATTGTATGATTCAGTTGTGCTTTGATGATTTTGTGATTGGTTTGAAGCCATTGAACCGGAACACAACCAACCCACCTTTATGGCATGCTTGCATATGTTGCCACAAATAGACCATGGGAAATCACAAGTTATGAAATTTGTACGATGACAAGTGACAATATATTCTTATTAGCTTTAGATTGACTCCTCACCCAAAAAGCATGAGACATTTTCTCTTGAGGGCTGCAATCACTATTTGGAGTTCTTTTTTCTTTTTCCATTCATGATTCCAACTATTTCTCTTTCTTGTTATTATTTAAAAATTCTTCCCTTTTTAGAATTTCCTTAAACTGATAACAAGGTTCAACATTTCTTAGAAGAACATATATCAACCAATCCATCCTACGAGAACATTTATTTATTCTATCAAATAGAAATTTTGTCTTTAGGTAACAGTGATATGATTCCACAACATTGTTTGTCTCCTGATTTGCACGGGGAAAATCCCGACAACCTTTGACCCACATCCCTAATTGCATAAAATTTGGGTTAATGAAGATATTTCATCCATATTTCAAACCAAAAAGAGAAATGTAGCTTAAGAGTTTTTCAACTCACAAATCTTGTCACTAGCAACGCAATTCTTGTGGAAATAGTCTAGGAACTTTTCCTCATTAGAAAATTTGTTGAAGAAAGCATTAATTGCATTGCTAACTTCAACAATGGAACAATAATTCATAATTAAACCCAAATCACTAAACATTTCTTTTGCTATTTATGGATTACTAGCCAATTGATTCACATGTTTTAGCCATGCTCGACGTACGTGCGAAACACACAAGATAACATTGCACTTTGTGATTCTCCTACCACATTCAATTCATTTCAAGCATGTTATTTTTGTAATAAATACAAGTTGTACAATAAAATAAGAATATTGAAGCTACCTTAAAGCACCAATTTCAGCCAATGCATCATCAACCATGAAATCATTAACTTTCCATCTATGATCAACTTGGTGACACCTATGCATGCGCTGCTCCAACCATAGCGAAATGTCCTGCGATGTATTACGTGATGCCACCACCCATGCAACTGGAAGCCCACTTTGTTGGTGATCAAACACGACAAGTGTGTACAATTGATACTATCACACTCAAAATACATAGATCATCAACTTCACATCATCAATCATTATTAATCAAGTTATTGTACTAGATCAATCATTCTGAATACAATCACCCCATAATTATTCATGTTGAATGTCTAATCCATGGCTATTAGGATATTATTTGATAGCTTCACCATGGTCTCCAACATCCACTTCGTTTGAATTCCAACTATAAAAGGGACATATTCTCCATTGGGATTTTGATAAAAGAAAAAATCATTTGGGTGTTTCCTATACCAAAGGTTCAAACTCATTTCATCTTTCTTATGAAACTGATAATTTCCTTTCATTAGACGATTATATATGTTAACAAATTCTTTCCTACAAAAAAAGAAATCCCTATCTCGAGCTGCAACATCCACGTCAATATAATTTCTAACATGCATATTGCAAACATAGTCAACTGGCACATCTAAGAAGAAACAAATCTGTACATAGAAAACCATGTCCCTTGATAACTTTGGTTGACGCAGCACCTTAGTAGGACCCGAGGTGTCCTGTTGGCCATGACAAGGCGATCCTTGCCTATCTACATTCTCATACATGTTATATGTTATTATTGCAACCTCAGGGATTCGAACCATAATTTTTATAATGAAATGGCATTGGCATCCCCTCTTTTCAAAAATGAGTATTTTCGCTTCATTTCATCTTGTCCCCTTATGTCATCGGGGCCATATGAACAAACATGGATGCATAAGAAAGTTTGAAAACTCAATATGTATGATTCCATGAAAACTAATGGAGCACTATTAATACCAACATATATACGTAGGATTTCTAAAAAAACTTACACTTCATATAGCAAGGAAGCAATAGGCCTTGAGCATGGGCGTTTTTTTGTACCTGGGTGAAAGAACATGGAGCATCTGGGTTCATTTCCTCCCCTTTAATAAAGTCTCCAATTCTTTTTGAAGGGATTTTTGCAATCGGATTTAAGGAGTCCATGTGTTTTCCTTGTACAAGAGACCAATCTAAATACGACCTAGAGAATAGGAGATTTTCTTTAGGGTTTTACACCGAAAGGACAATTATTGACTCCCATTTCACTTGCTTCACCATTTTTAAGCGAGTATCTGTTTAAGCAAGTTGCCGCAATGATTGACCCACGACTTGGCACAATGGTTGTCCAGATGGTGGACCTGTGCTCCCTTATAAAATGATCTGAATAAATTGGGCTGTGGTAAGCAAATTAAATGGGTTGTAGTAAACAAATTAAATGGGTTGTGGTAAAAAAATTATTCGAGGATTCTCACTTAAAAATACACAAACATCCAATTAAAAAACAAAAATTCACTAAACAAAATAGTCTGGTTTTCCATCTACTAAATAAATCCTTCTGTAGTGGTCCAGGGAGGGCTTTCATTCTGTTGATATTTTTAACAGAAAGGACAATGTTTCTTTATTCAGGAATTCCAATTTAAACCAAACAATGACATTTAACTAAACAAATACTCGCTTAAAAACACAGACGCCACAGACTTGGTCTCCGTCGAGTGAGTAACTCCTACGATATTTTGTCAAGCGATAACATTCAATCACACTGGTGTGTAACAGGGGATGACATGAGTATTCGATTACATGAGCTATACAGGGGAGGCTCGATTGATCATAGCACTGTGGCTTTGGCATCTTCCCGTCGACTGGTTTACGAGTCCTTGTTCGGATCTGGGTCAACGAACACGGGAAAATATTTGCATTTTCTTTCATGGTTCCCCGTGTACGTAGGTGAGTGGAAATAGAAATAGTGTCTAGATCCTAAACGGGGTCCTTCAAATGCTAATGTTGTGGGACAGAGACAGGGAGGGGCGTGGGACCCGCGTTCACCGTAGGGATTCACCGGTCGCCAGGGGAGCAAAACCCAAAGGGCATTCCGTCGAGTGGTTATCTTAGTCCATTCCAAAAGGTCGTGTTAAAGTCTACTCCGATAATTCAGAATTTGTATTAGGATTTGACTATTTGCAGGGATTTTCTGGACTCCTTGCCTCAAAATTTCCCATGGACATAGAGCGAATAAGTGTGTGCTTGATGGATCACTCGATTGTGCTAACTGTGAGAAATAATGTAGCAATGTTGTGAGACACCTTGTTCGACCCCAAGAAGCATGCCTTCAAAGATGAAGGGGGAGGAAGAGTACAAAGAAGGCAGGGACAATTTTTTCAAATTGGCATGGAGAAAGGAGGAGCTGACCCTTCAGGTCGGCGTACCCTGAGTTATTTGTCTCTAACTTATGGCTTCAGTGACACAACATCGGAGATGAAACATCATGAAACATCATAAATAGCAAGTGGAAACATTCAAATAAGATCTCGTCGAGGCCTTGGAGAAGCAGGACTTTCCCTTCAATTTTTTCACGAATTTCGAGGGAAAAAAGATTTGTTAAATACGTGCATTTGTATTTTTTTTTGGAGGGAAAATGAGAATCTCGTGTAGATTGAGTTTTGATCGGTTCGTGCACCTTTAGCTGATAAAAATTGCAACTGCAATTTAGTATGTAGATTAGTTTGCTTCTTTAGTATGTAGATTGTTTTGCTTCTTTATCTTATCAAATGATGCAATTGCAGTTTGGCATGCACATAATTTTAATGGCTATTTTTTTTCCAATTGATATCCTTTTTTTTTCTCGCTGTCATTGAAATTTTACTTTTGTCACTCACATGTGACACATTTTTCTCGATACAATAAAAGGAATGACATTGTGACAAACATTCCAAAAATAATTTTACTAAGGTACAATTATTACTCGTATAACTAAGTAAATAAGTGGGTAAAGGGTGCTTTCTTTGTTGATGTTGCTCTTTTCTTGTTTATAAAAATAATATAGTGTGGTTGTTTTTCGTATCTATGTGGGGTCTGTTTCCTAGTGCAAGTTTAAGGGCCATTGTTCTATAGTGGTAACCATCTCAATTTCCTAGAAGGTCAAACATTTCTCTCTATAAATTAAAAGGAATGACATTGTGACAAACCGTCCAAAAAGAATTTTACTTATGTCATTCACATGTTAAACATTTCACTTTATAAAGTAAAAGGAATGCCATTGTAACCAATAATCCATAAAATTGGAGAAAATTTCATAGGCTCAAAAGTGTTTTAAGTATTAAGTATAAAAAAGATTTGGGTGACCGTTATATATTTATAATCTACTTTCAACCTTATTCATGATCATATGCGGATTTATTTGCAAACTTCTCTTGGAAAACTTAAAAAACATTAGAAATTGTAGTCCTAGTGAATTGCAAAGCAGTATTTCCCAAGCTCTCATTACATATTTTATTTTATATATCTTTTTTCAATACTCTTGTATAATCATTGTTTTCTATTTTATTAGATGCAAACCATATGGCAAATTATATGAAGGGGCCTTGGATTTACTTGGATGTATATTGATTTTTAAACAAAACTTCTAGAATATTATGTGGGATCAAGGTTACATGAATTTATAGAATATTAAATGGGATCAAGGTTACATGAATTTATGGTTAAGGTGATTTTTTTTATTTTTTTTATTTTTTTTTAAATTCATATTTTTATCTCTTATTTCACATAACTTGTTACAACTCTTCTCTTCATTCTTGCAAAGTGAAAATTAATGTAAGTTTGCTGATTTTGACAAAGAGAGGTTGAGATGGAATTCTTGGTTTGAGAAGCAATATTTTCTTCCACATCCGTGCAAAAGAATTGACTACTTGGTTATTTAGTATATGAAGTTCCTTTGTTCTTCTTTCTTGGATGTGATACTACTAGTGTAGATATTGCTAGACAACTATGTTTTTCATTCTTGCAATTTTAAGATAAATATTTTTTTTGTAAATTAGAGAAAGAGAGCTCGAGATGTACATTGTTAAGCTAGATAAGTGAATTGTTCTACTCCATAAGCAATACATTTTTGCACAAACATTTAAAATAATTGAAGCTATGCATCTTTAGCTAGGGAGTTTCCTTTTTTCTTTCTCCTTTGTAAAGTTAGTAGAAGTGTAGAGATTGCTAGGATATTCTATATAAATTTCCTAAATTTAGTGGTCATTTAGCTATTTACCTATGTAATCTTCCATCAATCATCTTACTTCCTGCATAACTAAATGTTGCAACAACAAATTTTCATGGCTAAGTAAGCAACCACTAAAGTAGAATGTTTTTCTTCATAATAAAGTTTACTCAATTTTTTTTTTAAATAATCTTTATCTAATATTTATTCTATCATAAATAAAAAAATTTAAATTCAAGGATTTAGTTTGTCAAAATAATTTTACCAACAGTTCCATTTCTTCTTTAAATATTTGCACAATTAAAAACAATTGCTAATATAACTAGAAATTGTCTTTAGTGCAGCTTGTTGGCGTTTCAGGTGCAAAATCTAGTAGAAAAATTTAAATAAAATCTTGATTTCTGTTAGTTAAAATAGTTTTTTGACATCCCTACATTCCCTTCCCAAATATACTAATTATTTAAAATATACAAATAAATTTAACAAATGTCAAACACTTAAATTCCACAAATTACACAATTAAAAGTTAAAATTTAGTATTTTCTAATGAAATTTAAAACAAAAATAATTTAAAATAAATTTGTCAAATTATTGGGTCAATTCAGAACTTTCTCAAATTTTGCAATGATTTGATGTGATTTACCATTTACAAATTGCATGTGGGACAAATAAAATTTAAAATGATTTAAAAATGAACCGTCAAATAGAAAGAATAAGCTCACAGGGAAATTCAACAACTCTTTCAAATTTCGAAGACGCTTTGCCAGCCGAGTAATAATATTCCAGGTGGATATAGCAATCGCAGGTCTGACAATAAAAAAGAAGTGTAAAATAACTTCCTTTAGTGTGAGTTTTTTTTAATATTTGTCAATGAATATGATCACTGTTACGGCAATCTGACAATAATACATCATACAAAATTTTCGTAATAGGCAAACTGACATACCGTAGTCAGTTAACGATTCACTCAATCATTTCATCCCTATTTATCATTTGAATCAGGAGCCTTTCGGATAACACCTTTTCACCGTTCCATTTGTGAAAATAATGGCGCCATGGCGGTTTGCACCAGGCACTTCTGACATCCAGGTAAAGACAGCTTGAGTGTTTCTTGTAGTAAAATTAGCTGTTCTCTTGGCCATTTCTCTAATAGATGTTTACTATCTCCCTACAGTTGGTGGAAGCAAAGATATTGGAAATGGTGCAGTACAGAGCTACAGAGCTACTTATGGAATGGGTAGAATTTAAAAAGAAAAAGAAAAATGGTATGTGTGTTTATCTACCCATGTTTACATTTTAATGGAAATATTAGGAAAGAAGCCACTGAATGGTGGGCAGAATTGTATATTTTTTTTGCATTTGTTTACGTTTTCCAGTTGATATTTAGAGAGCATATAATAAATGGTAGCTCTCACGGATTGATACAGTCAAAGTTAGCTTCTCATTTTTACTCGCTTCTGTTAATAGCTCTTGGTCGAATTGCTTTATTTCCCCGTTTCTTATAAGATGAAAGTTGAACTTGAATAAATGTGAGTGAGCGGGTAGCTAGCTATCAAACACCTAGGAAGATCTGGCCGCTTTGCCTATCCTAGGACTTCCCCGATAGGGTATATTTATACGTAGCTCACACAAGTGTTCATTGCTATGGATATTCTATAGTGCAATATCCTACAAAACCATAAAGCATTGGGCCTAAACTGGAGAAATTGGCAGAGTGAAACTCCAAACCCCCCGGTGTACTACAAAGTGTTGGATCAAAAATATTCCAACTAACATGGTCGAATTCCAAAAATTAGGGTGAATTCATAGGTTGGTATCATATCAAACACTAATTGGAAGTGCCTCTTTTGGATTTTTAGGTATAATTATCTAATTCAGATATAATTTTTGTTGTCGACGTCGAAGAAGTTGAAACAGAAATACAAATAAGTAATAACTGGTAGCTTCACTAGATTGCTAGGAATACGCCTTGAAAATTTGTTATTTGAATAATTAAGGTTGGTAAGTTGATTACATAAGATAAAGTCAGTGAACACGCTGTTACAGAACTGATTTTCTCAAATCTTCAACCTCTTCATTTCATTTAGTGAACCTAACCTACCAGGCAGAGGACCCATGAATTGATTGTAGCTTCCGTCATTATCACAACTTGAGGAACCATTCTTTGCAACGCAATAACCCATAATTTTGGAGAAAATATATCTATCGCACAATTTATTCAATCGTTCTCGCTGATAGCACATCAATTTGAATTAATTGAATGAAGGATCCTTTTGTTAACAAAATATGATTGCGCTTTAAAAAAAAACCCTTATTATTTTTTTTCTTGAAGAAAAGGCACTTAATAATTTCAGAACATGAATCTGGGCTAGCTTATTGGGTTGGTCCTAGGGTAGTAGTTTGGTAAAGGTATTCCTTTCCTGATTATTCAGTGTTTTCAAATTCAAAGATGGTACCGTGTGGGTTTTGCTGGGTTGGTCTTTAAACCTATCCCTTTCCCATCTTTAATATATTTTACCTATTAAATTTTATAACCTGCATTGCCTATGTTGCCCATAATTGAAGGGCTAAAGGTTAGGTAAAGCTTAAGGTTATAATTAGTATATCACAATTGGAAATACCAACAATATCCTTTTGTTTAATTTATATTTTGTCATTTGAGATAACTAGCAATTGCACCATATGTTGCAAAAGAAACATCGTAAGCCAGTAGCATAGGAAAGAGTAGCCTATAAGAAATAAGAAGGCAATAGTATAGGAAAGAGTAGCCTAGAAGAAATAAGATGTTGCAAAGAATAAGTTATCGTCAAGGAATGAAAGGAAAACTTTGCTTCCATGGAAGCTAGTCGTGGAGGTTTCAAAGATATTGATGATAAGAGTTATCAACCAAAAAAATTTGTTATAGATTTTTTTTTTTTTTTGTAAATTTTGTAGTACCTTTCTATTTTCTATTTTGTAAAGAGCAAGTTGCTATACAAATTTTACTGAAATTGGTAGGCTCAACCTGCCCGAAGGAAACCAGGTCTGTTGGTCACCTCAGAGAGTTATAAGCCAACCAAAATTGGTATTGTTTTTTCCTTCTACTCACAGCTAATATCCCTTTACTATGTCCATAAAATCTACAGATAAAACAGAAACTATAAATACTATCCTCAAAAAATATACAAAACTAGATACAGAAAAGTGTCAACCATCTGAAGAATCCACAGGTGTTGGGTCCTTTGCTGTTGACCCTGGCATCTCCACTTGCTACATGTTTAGGAGCTGTTGTTCAATCCTTCCTATTCATGCATATGCTTGTATTTGAGCCTTGGCCATTTCCCGCATATCATGTTTCATCTACTGGAGTTCAAAAAGCAGTGAAGGATTGGCTTTCTTTTCTTGCATACTCAACATCGCCTTTTCTAATACACATTTAAATTTCCAATATGTCTTAAATGATTGTTGGAATAGACAAACTATGCCTCTTGTATTCCCTGAGTCAGAGATAAAATCCATTCTTTCCTCTTGATCTTTAAGATCATCATCTTCATCATCACTTTCCCTCTCCCAACCCTGAATAGTTTTACGAATATGCATTGGAGTCCATGTATCATAAATATTTTCTATATTTTCTAGAGTTTTCTTATTACTCTTTCTTTTTCTTTTGCTTGGACCAACTGCCTGAGGTGGTTGTAGCTTTTTCCCTTTGCCTTTTGTCATTCTGCCCTGATAGAGACTGTCTAATTTTATGAATGACAGAGACCCTGTATAGCGAAAGGTGACAATTATGTGAAACTTAGGTTCAATAGTAAACTCGAGATGATTCTCTTTTACCCTAGCATTGAAATATGGATTGCGAGTTGCAATCTTTCAAAAACTAACAAACTTTTCTCTCTCATTTCCGAATGGCTTCCACCATTGAATTAACAGTAGTAAGGTTTTCCCGAGATAAAATAAAGTATACGCAGTGCCACGGAAATTTGGACTGACCCAAAGAAATTGAGACTTAAGAGAAGAGTAAATCCGAGTTTGTAAAGACCTCCCTTTCCAGACTCAGGAATAGAAATTGAACAACGAGATTTCCTAATGCAGTCCGAGACACTTAGATAGTGCATGAAAAGGCTGGAATAGAAAAGTGCACTAAAGTACCAACAACCAACTCTACCCTTAAGCTTTTGATACTCGGAGGCCAATTATTTTGGGAGATTTTGAATACAAAGAAAAAACTTAACCAGACCATTCGAAACCAAGATAAAAGAATTCCAGAGCAAACATTCAATAGACTTTGAAAAGCACGGATTTAACCCATGCGAATTGACATAGCTGAGGTGCTGGAAATGCGAGCCAGGAGGATTACAGAGGACCATACTTTCATAATCATAAGAAAAGCACAAACTTAACCCATGAAATTTGACATTAATGAGATACAGGTAAGGAGGATTAGCAGGGCTACAAAAGCAGGGTTGTATTTTCAAATCAACCCCCTCTACCATTACATGCAAACCATAAAAAAAGAAAAAGCTAACTGGGAAAGGAAAATTCTCTGCAACACCTATAAAAACTCCTTCTTTCATTGTCAGAATGCTAATAGGAAAACCTAATTTTGAAAATAGAGTGATGAGGACCAGTACATACCTATAAATCCTCCGCCCGCTATGCTGAGCTTCCTGTCCCTGCAAGTCCTCTGTAGCTGCTCTTGTCCGAATTACAGCTGCTATTTGAAATAATGTTTTACAACAGTGAGAACTTACCTTATTCATTCTCCTACTCCTACCCCACAGCAGGCATACCTTCCCATTCTCTGCCATGCATTTATGAATTGGAACGGCTTGCATCATGATCATTTACTAAGGCACGTGCGAGATCGATTACCACCGCGCGGTGTAATTCTAGTGCATGATGGTCAGCTGACAAGCCCCACCATGTGGCATTGTCATGCTGTCGTCCTCCCTTTGCTGGCACCCCGATCAGGGATAATTTTGTTATAGATTTTGAAATAGGGAATTTGGGGTGAAAACATATATGTAAACCATGATAGTATGTTCACATATATACAAATTTTGTTATAGAAATTGAGGGTGAAAATCCTTTGCTGATTAATAATCCAACGCGTAACTCAAATAAGATATTTTAAATACATTCAAGTACAATCTATCTAGCATAGATGTAAATAAAGATAATTTTTATTAACAAAAATAGAGTTTACTTCAAGTTCATCTACATATCTGAGCACCAATTGCATGCTTATCAAAAATTGTATATGAAGAACAATAGTCTTGATATACAGAAAGTGAATGTCATTTTAATATGGAGACATTGGAAGGAGATATTGTTCTTTATGTTATGGTTTATTTTCTTAACTCCAAACTTGGTTTATTCTTTCTCTATGTACATAAGAAAAAAAATACAAAGTAAATTCACAAATTTAAGTTATAGTTTTATATTTCATAATTACAAATCTAGTTTCTTATTAAAATATTTTACACATCCTAGGTTATTCTAAATTGATCAAGAGTATAGAATTATTAGGGTGGTGTTCTATGTGCACTAAAATTCCCATGAGGTCCATCACAATGTATGGGGTTCATTGCAACCTTGGATATATTCTGTGAATTTTTTGATTTTTTGCTTGTGGCTACAACTTAGTTTTGGTTTTCACCTACTTATCATGATTCAAAACTTTGTTATCATCTTAGATCCTTATAGCATTATATATATTATATGAGCTAATGTGATGTTTTTTTTGTCACAATGATTCAAAAATCAGTTATTATACCACAATATTGACTCTCTTGGTGTCTATTGTGTTTATCTTATTAGAATATTTTACACATCCTAGGTTATTTTAAATTGATCAAGAGTATAGAATTATTTGAGTAGTGTTCTATGTGCACTAAAATTCCCATGAGGTCCATCAAAATGTATGAGGTTCATTGCAACCTTGGATATATTCTATGAGTTGTTGTGATTTTTTGCTTGTGGCTACAACTTAGTTTTGGTTTTCACCTAGTTATCATGATTCAAAACTTTGTTATCATCTTAGATCCTTATAGCATTATATATATTATGTGAGCTAATGTGATTTTTTGTTTGTCACAATGATTCAAAAATCAGTTATCATACCACAATATTGACTTTCTTGTTGTCTATTTTGTTTATGAACCCCTTAAAAAAACTAGAGGAACATTTGATTTTACAGTGTGATCTCCCCAGCATGGGTGGGGGTTTCAAAAATTGGAGAGTAAATTGAGTGGTTATTGTTAGAAATTGCTGTATAAGATGGGAAATTTGGATGGTTTGTAGACAATATGGATGTCATAACATATATCTTTTTTGAATTTTTTAGCGTATCTAGCCACCATGCATTTAATAGGATCCATTTTAACTAAGAACATCAATACATCATTGTGTGAATGATAACTTGTGACATCCCTAGCCATTTTCTTTTATTATAGATCAGGTTATAAACTAATAACTTGTGAAATCCCTAGCCATTTTCTTTGATTGTGGATCAAGTTATAAACTAGAATATACTCTCTCTTGACAAGACTCTACATTATATATTGGATGGAGGGAAAGGTTATGATAAAAATTGTAAAAAAAAACCCTTAAGGTTGTCTCAACTTATTCTATTGTTAATCACATAGTGTCAATTTTGTAAAACTATAATCTACAATAAGGACTAAGTGGGTTTTTTCTTTTGTAAGTTTTGTTTGGAATTGAAAATTTTAATTTCTTTTTATAAAAGCTAAAATTATGTAGTGAGAAACATTGTTTAAAATTTCAGAATAAAATTTGAGTAAGTTTGACATCATATAATATGAAAATCCTTTATGATTATAAAGTAAAAAACATGTAAGATTTTTTAAGCTAAAATTAGGTAATTAAAGATATGTATATAGTTTTTTTTGAACCGAAGAAAGAGTATGTATGTAGATACAAACTATTACAATTAAGTAATTAAAGGTAAATTTAGTGTTATTTAAGAAATGAGAATTATGAACATTCATCGTTATTGCTCAAGATAAATCATGTCTTGTAAAATAATTTGGAAATTTAAAAAGATCACATATTTAAAAAAAAATTATTATTAATTTAATTTTTTAGATATTAAGAAAAACTGCTCATCAATAATAAAACAATTATAACATAAATAATATATAACATAAAAAACCATGTATTTTTGGAATAATAAAATAGTTGTAACAAAAATAATATAGAACAAGAAAAACTATGTATATTTGCATGTATAAAAATTTAGATACATTTTATTAAGTGAAATTGTAAAAGAATAATGGTTATAAACATTAAAAAATAATTTTATTAAATAATTAGTTTAGATCTATATTATTGATGAGAGGGATCAATGAGGCTTGCATATCAAGCCATTTGATCCCTCTTGGCTCTTGGTAGATCCAGAGTTAGGCCATTTTAATCCCCCCCTTTAGATAAACCACATTCCACATGAATACCATGAGTCAATACCATGGGTTGTTTTTATAGTTTAGTAAATAATTGTATTAAATAATTAGTTTAGATCTATATTCTTGATGAGAGGGATCAATGATGTTTGCATATCAAGACATTTTATCTCTCTTGGCTCTTGGTAGATCTAGAGTTGGACCATCTTAATTCCCCCCTTTAGATAAACCACATTCCACATGAATACCATGAGTCAATACCATGGATTGTTTTTATAGTTTAGTATTATTTTTATTTTTTATTTGACCTAGTTAAAATGTTCATTACAATATGTCAATCTTCTTATTTAATTTACTTTTATTTTTATTTTTGTGTAATTTGACAAAGTCACCAAAACCTAAATTCAATCACTTATACAAAAAAAAAAAAACTAACATTATAAAAAAATATATGAAACTTTTACTTGTGAATCTAATGGCCTAAAACATTTCAATCATCTAACATTTGATCCAATGGCTCAGACATTGACACATTGACACCTAGGTGAGTTGTTTTCAAATAAGAATGTCTTACGACGTAAAAATAAACATTCATTTTTAAAAGAGTTTATTTTTCTTTTTATATATAGGTGTTTGGAAAATACAATTACATGCAAAAAGCTTGATCCCTACAAAGTAGTGATCCTCTTGCATTACAATTATAAATGGATCTTTGGAGTACTTATAGGAAAAAGTTCCCCATCTAAAAGAGAAATTTGGAATATTTTCTCTAGAGGGAGATAATGAGGATGTATATCATGTAAGAGAATATTGTATCCTATTTAATAACAAAAACATTAATAACTAGTTGAATGGTTATATAGAAGTTAAGAGTTGTTATACATCTTATTTAAAAGACTAATAAAAAATTCAACTAAAAACTCTTTCATGAGAAGTATCATTTCTTTCCAATGGTGATTTTAGAGTATTAGAATTGTGAATAAGCATGGTTTTGATTTTCAACTTCAATTCACATCAATTGCTCCATTTAGAATGTTGGGTATAGAAATTTCCCACTTGTTAGCTCTGCAATGATAATCACTTTTGCTTTCTCTTCCTTTACTTATAAATTGTTTTTTAACAAACACACTAAACTTGGTTGTTGCAGCATGAAATTGGATCATATAAATGGGTCAAATATTGATCATATACAAGATGTGGTACATGTTTATTAGTCATTGTTGTTAAGTTTAAGTTATCATTTTTTAAGAAACACACTGAACTTGCTTGTTGCAACATGAAAATGGATCATATAAATGGGTCAAATATTGATCATGTACTAGATGCCTAATGGTACATGTTTATTAGTCATTGTTGTTAAGTTTAAGTTGATTTCTTGTTGCAACATGGAAATGGATCATATAAATGGGTAGAAATATTGATCATGTACAAGATGCTTAATGGTACATGTTTATTAGTCATTGTTATTAAGTTTAGGTTTATTTTAAGATTTATAAAAATAAGTAGGCTACTTATTATTAAATCCATGAGACAATTCAACCCCTCATGATTACTAGCTATTATTCGATTAGACCACATGGAAAATATGGAGATATCACAAATTTTCCTTGGAAGGAAATTGATTTCAAAACCTTCAAGTCAATTGGATCTTTTGTTTGTTTTTTGGTTTTTTATTTGTTTTTTTTCTATAATGAACTTAGAACATTGGATTTGGAATTGTAAAGAAGCAAGGCTTTATTTACCAACTAAGGTTCACACATTATTTGTAATGGTCCATTGAGAACCTTAGGGATAGGAGTTTCCCATTTGTTTAATATACCATGAGAACCTTAGGGATGGGAGTTTCCCATTTTATTACTCTACAATGATAATCACTTTTTATTTTTCTTTCTTTCACTCTCAAATTCTTTTTTTATCAAGCCACTATATATACCTACCTTTTGCAACATAAAAATGGATCTTAACAACAAAATGGATCTTAAGAGAGGGCCAAATATTCATCATATACAAGATGACTAAAAGTGCTTGTTTATTCTTGTTGTTGTTAAGGTTTGGTTGATTTTAAGTTTTTAAATGAAAAGTGTGTTACTTTTCCTATTTATTTTTCTTCTTAATAAGCTTGTGTTGATTTGAAGTTTTTAAAAGAGAAGTATGATACTTAAATCAACCCCTAGTGGTGATTATCTCTTATTGTGTTGGAATCTATGCATCTTTATTAAATAATCGATGGAAGAGAAGAGGATCTCATGATTTTTAACATCCTTGATCTAGATAATCTACTGAAGAGAAGAGGATTTCATGATTTTTCCTTGGGAAGGAAGTGATTTCAAAACTTAGAATTTAATAGTTAATAGTGACTATTCTAGTTGGCGAAAAGAGGGAGCCAATATAATTTTCACCATGGTTCAAATCCTAGGAGGTGACATGCTCATGTCAGTGCTGAGGTTTGTGTGGTTGCATTCTAAAACACTTAGTAATGGTTATGGTTATGGTTATGTGGGAATAGTGTGAATTCTAAGTCCTTCGATAGAAGGGATAACCCCCAACTCATGAACTGCTCATGAACTTACTTGTAATATTAAATTTAATGCAAATTGATTATAGTAAAAGAAGTCCAATCCAAAATAAATTTACATAGAAAAGATAATTAATGAAGCTACCAAACACTCACAATCTTTCTGGCCATTATAATGGAATCTCTCATAGTTTGATTTATTAAACCCAAGGGCAAAATCATGTATAGGTGATCTGTAATTGTTATTTTTCATGTAGTCCATGTATTATGGGAATTAAAAAAATGTGGCCTCCATCAATTTGTTTTGTGGCCTTCTTATTGCACAAAACAAGGGTGGGACTTTTGTATATTTATTCCAAACACCAAAACTCCTTAGAGGCCGGAGTTGGTGATGGGATTTGTTTTTTTATTGTTTCTCTCTTTTTACACTAAGGGTGTATGGGTGAGGCCTCCACATATTTGAAAAAGAGTGAGACTCTTACAAATGGATTCCAAATAGGTGTGGAAAAATTTTAATTGATCTATTAGAAGATGATCTCGAACTAAGCAAATTGCCTTTCAATAAAAAATAATCTAGTAAAAAGGTCATATAGCTCTAGCATATCCAAGAAATCTTATAATTTTATTTAAATCTCATAGAAAGGAAATCATTATGGATTGAAAGTAGTAAGGATTTAACCATGTAAAGAATATTTGTGGTTGATCATTTGAATAAAATAACTAATATAGTAACAAGGTCATATAGGTCCACCCTATCCAAGAAATCTTCTAATTTTATTGAAAACCCATAGAAAGGAAATCAATATGGATTGAAAGTAGTAAGGATTTTAGAATATAAAGAAGATCTGTGGTTGGTCTCAACTTAGAGACTTTTTTAGAAAAGTGAATAATTTGAAGTGTGAAGTAAATAATTTAAAGTGTGAAGTAATATCACCTATGGTTCTACAGAGCTCGTAAGCAAAGTATAAAGTCACACTAACACGAGTTTATTTTCTCCACTTGAACAAGGTAGGGAAAGATAGAAATTTTACAATGATGGGAAAAAGAAAGAGATGAAAGGTTTTTTTGAATAGCAAAGATAAAGGAAAGAGATGAAAGGTTTTTTGAAAAGTAGAGATAAAGGGAACAAAGTAATTTAAGAAATTAGATTGGATGCAAAAAGAAAATTGGTCTAAAATAGAGAACATTTTGCTTAGATTTCTTTGTTTTATTACAATATCATTATTCATTGTTTCTTATATACGTTTCTAAGTAAATTTGACGACTTATGTGTTTTGTTTTTGAAGTTCTAATTTTTATTTTTATTTTTATTTTTTTTTGTTTCGGTGTCAATTTGATTAAATTTGTTAGAAAATTCACTATAATTTTTATTACTTCTATTTTTCCTAAAAATCCAACTCCAAATTTTCTTTCAAATAACAATAAAATTGTTTTTAATAATTGATTAAAATCTTTTGCAATACAACATGTTATATTCATTGATCCAATACAATTGTTCTTGCCATTGAAGTTTAATTTTTCTCAATAATGACAAAACCTGTGAAATTTTCTATTACATTAGATATATTAACTTGGTGATAGTTTTGTGGATTATCCTAGATCTATAGGTAGGTGACTTGGGATTTCATTTTTATAAGTTTCTAAATAAAAGCAGGATCTCGATATTAGCTTTTCGACCTTTCAATGTGCAATGGAACTTTGATATATGAATGTCCACATAACTTGAAATTCTCGCCAATTTTTAACATTATAAGGTAGTTTTTTTTTATTTTTTCATTTTTATTTTTTTTAAATTTTTATTCTTCTAATTCGTCACTCCTCTAACAAGGATGGGTTCTACCTCCTCCATGGCTCTTTCTTGAAAAATCTTGGACACAACTCAAATCTCGTAGATATTTTAAATGATTTTTTTAAGAAATAAACATGGATTTCACTAATTCAGGCATATATTTTAAATGATTTCTTTTGAGAAATAATGGATCACAAATATTTGTATTCAATTTTTTTGGTTATGTTATTTGTGTCCTTGGTAGCTGACTATTTAATCATTGGCTTACGAAACTCAATCTCAAGCTTAATCATTGGCTTGAGAAACTCTATATCAAGGGAATATAAGGGGGGAATGACATTATCATGAGCCACACCAAATCTTAGCATGACTTGATTTTTGGGGAGTGAGTTTCCAACCTATCACTTTCAGCATGACTTGATAGAGTCTATTCTACATAGTGTGTAGGAATTTGTGTCCACTTTTTAAACCAACAAATATATATTAATATTTTGATCATCAAATTTTTAAAAGTTTCTAATTTCGGATTTGTTTATTTATTTTTTACATTAGCAATAGTCTATTTTGACTCTCATTCCAATAACTTGCTCTTATATATAGCCAAACACATCCTTTATGGTATTGTTTCAAGAAATCATTTGGTTGAGTATTTTTTTCATGGAATTGGGTTGCCTAGATAGTACAAGATTTTTTGTAGTTCAATATTCTTGGTTATGACAAGACAATTTTTTTAAGTCTCTCTTCTCCCAATGTTTGATTGTTCTCTAGATTGTGTCTTCATCATTTAGGGTGAAACAATGCAAACTTGGCATCGCTTGCTCTTTCACCACAAGTTGAGGATAAATCTCTCTCATATTTTTTAGTAAATATGTAGAGATTGATTCAGTTACACTATCATTTTAACAAAAGTAAAGTCTTATTTGTGTGTAGGTTTCCTCACATCATTTGGTTGAGTATTTTGTCACTGAATTGGGTTGCCTAGATGGTACAAGATTTGTTGTAGTTCAATATTCTTGGTTGTGACAAGACTTATAATTTTTTTAAGTCTCCCTTCCCCCAATGTTTGAATGTTCTCGAGATTGTGTTTTCATCATTTAGGGGGAAACAATGCCAACTTGGAATTTCTCCTTTAGTAGAAGTTGAGGATAAATCTCTCTCATATTTTCTAGTAAATATGTAGAGTCATTGATTTAGTTACACTATCATTTTCACAACATTTTATATGTAGGTTTGGCCTTCATAATCATTACTACATAAATGGGTTTTAATACAAAATTTAAGACATTTTTTAAGTAAATCTTCACAACTTCAGATAAAAAACTTCTAAAGTGTGTTAAATATTGTCTTTAACGTGATATCTCAAATTATTTCTTTAAAAAATTCAGTCTATAAAGAATATATAGGATATAAGTATTATTGTCTCTCAAGAGACAATTCATTTTTGTCTCTCAATAAATTATAATTGAGATTAAATACATTGTATCGAAATCGCTTATGACCCTGATATAGTGTTGTTCCACCTACAAACGATGCCTCTTCTATGAGAACTACACACAATTGTTGGAAATGCTTTGATAATGTGCCTAGTTTTTCATTGTTTAGAGAAGGGAAATTTTCTTTGTTAAAGGGTAAATATAATGCAAAATGTAATGTCACGCCGCCAACATTAAATGCAACTTTTAGTTGTGATGGGTTATAAGGCAATTCCTCATTTTGTATTCGCACTAAGGATTGAAAACTTGCCTTAAGTGTGTGTCTTTCCTCTTCGTGTGCCCCCTGTTAATAGCAAATAGATGATTATGCTGGTCTATACAATTTTCTTGTTACAACATCAGTGGCTATTCTTGCCTGTTATGTGTTTAATTATCGCATAGAGTTATAATACTCTTCATTTTCAAGTACATGTGGTTTTTTTACAATTTCGTATGGTCTTATAGATCGTAAAAAAAGTTCTTTGTATGTTGGAAATCAATTTGAAAGTCATGGTTTTCGTATTTTTCATCTATATATTTATCTATTGGTGTACTTTATGTTTCATTTTATTTTAGACTGTCTATGTTGAATAACTGTTTATGTTATGTTTTTATTGCATTGATTTCATCGTCTATGGCACCCTATTTATGTGTTGTAAAAAATTTGAACTTTTGTTCATTTTCCTTGATAGTTTTTTCAAATGCAATATATGTAGATTACTAGTACAAAATGGCTAATTAGTTATTAAAAAATGACTAAGTTTTTCATATAAATGACTATTTTTCGGTCGGTGACCAATAGTAGCTAATTTACAGTATCTTATAATGTAACCAACTTTTGGTTTTTTTAGCTTAGTCATTAATTTTTTATCTCAATTTTGTTGTCTAGTTGTATATTTGGTCATTAATTTAGTCATTGATTTGATCATTAATTTAGTCATTAATTTGTTCATTGATTTAATATTTTATTTCATCATTAATTGTCACAATTAATGACCAAATAGATATACATCAAAATATATTACTATATGATCACCCCAGAAAACCAATTAATGACCAAAGATATATGACCAAACTATTGGTCGTGTTATAAGATATTGTAAATTAGCTACTAATGTCATATATATGTAAAATTTAGTCATTATCTGTATCACAAATCAATCATTTGCAATAGTCATTTATTTATTATATAAACGACTAATGTAGTAGTTTATATTCATTTCATTTACTTTCATTAATAATAATTATAAATGATTAATTTAGTAGTATATTCATTTTATTTGTGTTCATCGTTAATAAATATAAACTACTAATTTAGTAGTTTTAAATAGATTTTTTGTTTATTATTAATCAACATAGATTAATTTGTATGATTTTAAAAATGTCATATAATGTGCATGTTCATCTAGTATGAAAACATAAAGTCACATATTTTAATTACAATAATAAACAATATCAAGTGAAACTATAAATAATTTCAACCACATAAATTATATTATATGAAATGTTAAAATATTACAATATGATTTTCCAACTTAATATTGGTTAGACTACAATTTACACATGAAATGGTGTTTCATCACTTCAAAAATTATCGTTGTGTTTTCAAGGCATTGCAGGTGAATTCGCCAATTCTAAAGACTTGACCATCAGTCTTTATATGTGTGTCTTATGTGGGATATTGGCTCTAAGAGTATCACCAGACCAGTTCTCCTCTCTCTCTTTTTGTATTTGTCGCTCCAATATTATTACTCCCCTTTTTTTTCACTTCATGCTTCTTACCATCAATACTAAGTTCATTCTCTGAAAACAAAAAAAGATACAATGCAGAGTGTAAAAAATGAAAGACAATGAATGCTAGAATATAAACAAAATTAGACTATAAATAATCTATACAACATATACCTCAACATCAGCAATGTCAAAGGCATTTTTCCCCATACAAGTAAGAAACTCGAACAAATTTTCTTCATTGGGGTGATAATTGCCACTATAATGTGGCTAGATAACTTGTATAAATAAATCAAATAAAATATCACCATATATCAAAAATAAAACCTTAGTGTCTTAGTATTCAACTTTCAAGGAAAGCTTAGGAACAATTATGTCAATTAAGTTATATGCTAAAATGCTCAAGTTGTAGATAACTTGTGAAAACAAATAATCCAAGGTGTGATGTTTAATCCTTGTCATTTTATTCACAACAAAATTTCATTTTCTAACGCATGAACTTAGTCAATTATATAAACAACATGTACTCAAATAAAAACATGAAAGTAGCTTTTTCTGATAGTCATGAAAATATTTTAACACAAAATCGCTATAAGGATTCCAATAAATATAGTCTAATACTAATTTCATCTTCAAGCTTTGGTTTTTGTTTAAATGGACATGGTACTAAGTATATTAAATTTCATAGTTAAAAGACAAAACAAAATCAAAGAAATGTACAAAATAGAATCAAACAATGAAGAGAGGATATCATGGAATGGAAATTGCAATTATAAAAAAATTTGTTTACCTGTCTACCGATGTTGTGTTTGGCATTCCTAAAGCATTTGCTTGCCCAAAATAACCATGAGGTGAAATAATCACAACATTAAAAACCATAGGAATTCCTACTAGAAATATTTCCAAAATCGATGGCTTAGGTGTCTAAGTGATCTCTGACATCGAATGAACCATATCCAAGACATGATATGCATCGTCTACTCGTCCTTTTTCCAATCACATTTCATGTAATCTACCCACAGCATAGTCAAGTAACAATAAAAATAAGACATTGACATTTGTTTTTATCTTTTATATCTATAAAATTCGAATATGATTTGTTTCATGAACATATTAATTCATATGTAAAGCCTGCTTGACATATGAGAAAGTATCAATCAAATAGGACATGAGAAAAATTGACCTCAATGACATCCTCAAACAATTTCTACAATATCAATATTTTTCCTGTTGGATATCTTAGGTAGAAAAAAGAACATATCTACAAAAGAAAAATGCATATATTGCTTATGGTCAAAAATTTTATATGGTGTATTTTTAAGCAATTTTTTAAGATGTTCTTTTGCCTTTACCAAAGTGAATTGTAGCTTGGTTAAACTATGTATCCTTTCATTGAGCATCAATTTCTGCAAGATAAATGTCACACATTATTCTTTCCCATTTCTCAACATTCTACGTATGAAAATTGAAAGTCGCATAAAACCAAGAACAAACCCTTTTCTAACCAAAATAAACAAACAAACAGTGTCTAATAAAACCTCATTATAATATTAGAAAATGAAAAGAGAGTGGGCCATTTTTGTTGTTTGACTTCTCCCATTTTTGTTATGAAAGTGCTCGAGCTTCAATAACCAACAAATGTGAGGGAAGTCGTAAATGTGAAAAAAATTATGTTGACCTAATTTGTAGACTTCTTCAAAATGATGTGAATGATGCCATTTTCGGATGTGCTAAATCTCATAATAAGAAATGGCATGTATTCCAATAAATTACATTGCAATGACTACCATGGGAATCCACGGGTTATAGGTCCTCAGTATGTTAATCTTGATGATGAAAGAGAGATGGCAATGATCAGTATGGGTGGTCCTAGTTTGTATGGTGTATATCTTCAAACCAAGATCGTCATCTCAATGAACCTAGGTTATGACAAGTTAAACATTGATCCAGTATTCACCCTATTTCATTCCATCATACTTTGTCAAGACTCAAGAGGACATAATGGTACTTCAGCCTAGGGTTTCTTTTGAGGTTATAAATAAAGCTTATCAAAATCAAATGGATTTTTGGGCTCCAAGGGTGGGGTCCTTCAACATAATTGCATCTATCTTGGTCATATCACCCAAAAGCAAAACATAATAAAAAAAGAGTAAATATGTCAAGTTTAGGGCAAATAATATTTGTATAGTTCTCAAGCTTATAGTTCTTCTTGACTGTGTTATAACTCTGTTGAGACCACCTACTCTATAGTAAAAAATGGCAAAGGAGCCATTAACCATACCTACCCATGGTCTCTTGTAGGCATGATAGAAGAATAGGTTGAGACATTAATTAGAATTGCACATATATTGAGGAAAGACAATTAATTATCTAGTTAACAAATTACACATTGAACCCTATATGGATGAGTAGCCCTAAATAAAGCTAGTTTTCTCTATCATATGCCTTGGAAAGAAAAACTAACATTGCTTGTAATTTTTCTGGTTTCATGTTATAAATTCCTTCTTGGTCAACTCCTATTCTGTAATAGATTTGTTTCCCATGTGTTAGCCACCTATAAAATTTGCCATATCAAATGGTGGCTAAATCTCTTTTTTAGCCTTTAAGAAATAATTAATGACCAAATTGTTAGTTCTTAAAGTATTATGAAGATATTTTCCCTTTGAATTAAATCTTCACTGATGTTTCCCTCTCTATCCTAAAGTACCTGCTGTTTGCCAAGAGAAAGACTACTTAAAACCCCATTTTCCCATCATTTTCACTCCTCCTTTACTCATAAATAAATTCCATTTTTTCACTTGTCCCCTTCATAAAATCCCTCAAAATACCTTCATCTAACCTCTAAATCATTCCAAAAACCCTTTTTAATCCTTTTATTTCCCTTTTATTTGGTTTAAAAATGCCTCCATTTACCTACTGAAACCCTCCGTTTGGCTTAAAAAACCCTGTTTTGGGCCTAAAAATACCCTTTTACACTATATAAGTTATTTTAGCCCCTGAGGGCTTATGGCTTTTAGCCCCTTCCTCCATGTGACTTAAGGTCCCGCAATCGGGTGCTTAAAAGGCCTACAAACCTCTTCCGAACCCTTATTCCCTTTGATTTTCATCACCCCGATGGTTCAAATTTAAATGATTTTGGACCGTTCATCTATCCAGATCAACGGCCATCGGGTCATCTTTCCCTCTACTGTTTATTCACCACACTTTCCTCCATTCAAAGGAACTCGCCTCTTTGTTAAATCCTGACCTACCGTCAGAAAAATCCAACGATCAGGATTAAACTTGATAATCCATTAGACCCACCCGTTACGCGACAAAAAAATTCCGGGCCCACCATTCCTCATCCTTGCAACTTCCATGTCGCACGCGATCCACACCGTCGGATCTGGAGCCTCCGATCCGACAGTGGACGCAGCATTTTGCAAATTTTTTGCACCCGAGAGTTAGCACCAAAATATTTTCCGAAACTGGTGGTATTCAAGGGGACAAGTGTCAACCAATGTATCGTATCGCACTCCATCCGTGCAAAACCACCTCCCCCTAATTTATTTTGCGAAAACCATTAATGGTTTTCTACCTTACCACTTTTCTCCACAGCATTGACTTTTCTCTTTTTATCTCCGCCGTCGATCTCTAAGATCAGACGGTCCCAATTTAATTTTGCCTCCATTGCGTTTGTCCACCATCTGTCCTGCCGAATGACCCCATCAAGAAATCTCCACTGTTGATTGTTTTAAATCAACGGCTTTGATTCACCCTCGCTCCCAAACCGCCTAAAGCAACTTTAAACCCATTTTCGCAGTATTTTCATAATTTTTTTTGTTTTGTGCAGGTTATATGGGTTTTTCCCAGAGTTTTAAAAATAGCACGAAGGTCAAGAATGACGATTCGTAAACCTTCAGTGCAAGAAGGGATCCAAGGGGTCCTTCATTAAAACAAACCCCTCCAATTGTGTAAACCTTCTGCACGTCTGCAAACAACAAAAAAAACACAGTAAAACATCAAATAAACAAAGAGTATCAGTGTCAAAGGATAAGATCAGAGCATAAGTGAAGAATTAATGATTTTAATCACAGTTTAAAGGGATTAAGGCATAAATTCAAGAATCAAGGCCTAATCCACAGAGATAAAGACAGTGTTAAAGGATAAAGACCTGAAGATGAAGATCAAGGCCTAATTAGGCCTAAACATAGACCAAAAGCAAATTAAGGGTGTTTCAAGGAAAAATAAAGAGATATAGTAGTCTGAAGGGCCTCCACTGTCATATTAGAGGCTATTTATCATCTTCAGCTACCGAAGAGCCACTTGCAGCCTCAAATAAATCAAATGAAGGCATAGTTATTGCCCAGTCCGAAGATATTTGCCTAAAGACACCTGAACAGTTATTACCAACAAAAGAACAAATTTTAAACTGTCAGTGAAGTTATTTCAAAGGATAAAAAGAGCCTTAAAGTCAAATTTTTCATCCACTAAGCCTAAAAAATAGGAAACAGAATTATGAGACAGAGTTCTAAATTGGATGCTTTCCTGCCTTATGCCTTGCATGGTTTTCAAGGCTAGGAATTGCATTAAGTGTAGAATTAATGGTACTCAACCCTAGAAACTCTTTCACCTCCTCATTTTCTTATAAAATCTCCTTGAGGAGCACACTGTAAACGGTTGGTTATTGGATTTCTGATGTAATAGTTGCTGTATCGAATCATTGTTGAATGTAAATAAACTTTGAAGTTTTGAAGCTCTGTTAAGTTATTGAAGAAGTTAGGCTGAGAAGAGATGTTGATGTAATGAAACATTGGACTTGAAGTATGTGACTGGATTGACAGCAATATACAAGTTGATTTTTGGGATCCTGGTCTATATCATTGGTGAAGTACCTCTTACTGTTATTGTTTTCCTTTCATGTATGCCATTTTGTTCACCTTTCTCTGATAAAGAACAACAAATATAGAGCTAGGATTTACTGTGAAAAGTACCCTACTCTCACTGATAAACTTTATCTTTATGTTTTCCTCCAATTGTGTATTTAAGAATGACTTAAGTTAAGTGTAAATATTATCAAGGAATGTTGGTTAGTCCATGTCTTGATGTGAAAAACTTGAAAGGAAGTTCTTGAATGATATTTTCATTACATGCTAAGTAGAGTTAAAACTAGGAAAGTTTATGGTTTGCCCTGTCTTCTAGTTATTTCTCCAAAAGTTGTTTGAAAGTTTCCCTAAGAGTATGTTGAAAGCAGGCCTAGATTTTAATGCATCTGACATGATCTTAAGCTGCACTTTGTTTTCTTATCTGTTTTCATCCCTTCTGAAAGTAGTCTAGTGTGATTACTAGATTGTTGTCTGATAAGTTAGCTTTAATGCAAGCTTGTCCAAAGAAGTTTGAGGTTAGCCTTGTCTTTGGTTGGTTTTAAATAGTTGCTTAAAAAGACTTTTCTTGTATGGAAAGTTGATAAATCCTTATTGAAATTATTGGCTTTATCCACCTTCTCAACACTTTTAATGTTCCATTCCATCATTTAATCTGAAAGATATTTTGATATAGATGACTTGCCCCTTGGACCACTCTTGAAATTGTTGTACAATTAAACCCTTTTGTGACTCCTTTGCCCAATGGTTTAAAGCTGCATCATACTAATCCTATCTGTTGAACATTTCTCAATATACTTGCACCTTCACCTTTTGGAACTCTTTCATTTTTTGATATTCCATCCAATTAAATATCATACTGAACCAACCAAACAAACAAAAAACCCTTGTTCTTAATAACTAGCCTAATATCGTACTAAAAGCCTTAAAGATAAATCAATCTTTGCACTTATAGAGAGATCCCTCTCTGGATTCATGAGGGCTACATCCAAAAATCCAAAAGTGGTTTTTGATGCAGTTTCTGCAGCATTTAGTCTTGCCACTCTAATAAATTATAGAGGCCTAACATTTACTAGCGACTCCGCTAGGGAACTTTCTGAAGTAAGAGATAACTTCACAACTCAGATTATCCCATTTTTAACAATGAATCAATTGTTTGCCTAGAGTGGTTTTTATTGTTGACGGTGAACAAATTTCAAGCCCTGAAATCAAGTAGAAATCCTTCACCTAGTGACTCCACTGAACATCAGTTGGCCTGCTGATTTTCTTTGGTTTTCCAAAGACTCCACCGGGAAACCTTTTATCATAACATCATTAAACTCAGTAAAGAAAATTTGTGAATTAAGTTTTCTTTGTTAATATAATATTTTGCCTCTTAAAGATTGTCATATTTGGCTAAATTTTTCTAAATAGTGAGTCTAAGAACATAACATTGTGGCTTCTAAAAGAATTCATACTATAAGCCATCCTGACCCAAATCCTCCTAAGATAGTTGATAATCCTGAAGGTATACTTAGGAAGTCTCCTAAGGCCCAAGCTTCAACTATTGTTAGATCACTCCATAGAGCTAATTCCTTTCCTCAAAACCTTACAGCTCTACAAGATTCACAAGTTGACTTAAGAAACCCATTCAGAACTAGGTCACTTGATGATATAGATCAGATAGATTTAGAGTCTCCATCCTCATCCCAAGATAGAGGTGAACATCTTGGTAGTAGAGAAACTACTCCACCTGATTTACATTTCCTTCATAATTTTGGTTTCTCTCATCCAATATCTGGTCAACAATCTCTTGCTGGTCCATCCACATTTGTTCAAACCACATCATTCCATCAACTTTCTCCCATTTTACATCCTCCACCTATTAACCCCCCACTCTTTCCAAAACCTCCTATCATGGAAACATGGTATGCCCCTCTAGTCCTTCCTTTACCTTTAGTCAATCTACCACAGGACTATTAGTCTTGATACCATTATTTGATGCCAGTGGTACTACTACTTCTTCACAACATGTGGACAAGATGAATGACTATTTTGACAGAAATGAGATTGATGATGAAACTGTCAAATTTAGGTTATTTGCTCAAAGTTTAGGGGGAGAAGCAAGAAAATGGTTCAAAAGTTTAACCCCTAACAGTATTAATGATCTCCAAGCTCTCCATCAGTTATTCCTAAACAAATGGGAAGTTAAGAAGAACCCTCTCCAAATCCTTTCGGACTACAACAACTTCAAAAGAAACACTGGGGAAAGTGTTCAAAGTTATTGCACTAGATTCAATAGTGTTTATAATGCCCTGCCTCCAGACTTGACACCTCCACAAGGTTCAGCCTTGGCTAAATTTCCTGAAGGATTTGATCCTAAAATGGCCTATCAATTAAGAGAAAGAGACCCCTTGACTTTAGAAGATATGCAGAAGGGAGCTATAGTTGTGGAAGTGAATCTAATTGAAAAAAGAGCTAGAATGAAGAATGAAAATAAAGTATCATTTAGGGAGGAATCTGCACCCTCCACATCTAGCTCAAAAATGGAAAGAATGATGGAAGAAATGATGAAAAAAATGAGCATACTTGAAAGAGCACAAGCTAGAGAAAACCAATCATCTTCCCAAAACATAAATCAAAATCAAAATCAGAATTTTAGGAGAAACCAACCTCAAAACAGACCAAGAGAGGATGATCAATAGATTATACGTCCTTTTCATCAAAACTATGTAAGTGAGGTTGAAGAAACAAATGAACAAAAAGAGGAAGATGACATAAATATTTTGGGAGTAGACAATGATAATTTTCATGTTCCTTACAGCAGGAAACAAGGTCTATACACACCCTATGATGATAAAAGAACAGAGGTTGAATATTACTATTAAGAGCTGGAAAATGTCATCATAGAAACCCCAAAAGAATATGACCTTAGGAATAAAAAGAATTAGGAAACTCCCAAAATCAAAACCTCTGACAATTCTGCAAAAAACAGCCCTGTGAACAAACCCAAAACTACAAAACAAAAGGACAAAATATTGGTTGTAAATTCTGATCAAAACAAAGAGATAGACACTCAAATTAATGAAAAACAGAGTGCAGACCTTAGTAGCATTAGTACGTCAAATAGTGCTCCTATTAAAACAATTTTGATCAATGTAAATAAAGGAAATCAACAAGCTGATTTTGTTGATAGAGTAGTGATTAACAAGGCTAAAGCAAACATTGTAAAAACTCAGCTTCCTTTTAGTTTGGAACAAGAAATTTCCAAGATTAAAATCTCTATTCCCCTCACTGAATTAGTCATCCAAGATGTCTATAGATCTCAAATTTTGAAAGCTTTTAACATAGCATAAAATAATGATACTGTCAACCTCAGTGATGACCAACCAGAGCTCTTATTTGGTCCTAAGATTGAAGGAAGATACCAAGAAGGACCAGTTCCTCCATTTTATGTTAGTTTGAAAATTCATGACAAAATTTTACACAATTCTATGCATGACTCAGGGGCCTCTCATAACTTAATGCCCAAAGCAATAATGGAGAGTTTAGGCCTTGAAATCACTAGACCATACAAAGATATGTACTCCTTTGACTCCAATAGAGTGAAATGTTTAGGTTTGATCAAAGACCTTTGTGTAAACTTAGCTCAAATTCCAGCCAAGTGTTTAGTGATGGATATTGTAGTGGCTGATGTACCCCCCAAGTATGGTATGCTCTTATCAAGATCACAGGGAGCTAAGTTACAAGGAACAATGCAAATGGACATGACATATGCTACCATCTCTTTTTTTAATCAAACTATAAGACTTTATAGGGAATCCCACATGCAATACATGGTTAGTAGCCAAGAGAGACCAGATAATTATCCTCTTTATTTTGTACATATAGGTCTTGACTCATTTATTCTCTTCAATGATGAAACACTCAATGAGCAAGAAACTTTAACTGACTTAGTGACCACCCTTCAATGTAACATAGTGGTAGACATAGAAAAAGAGGAAGACAAGACAGAAACATCAAAACAGTTTTCCAAATCAGAAAATCACAGCAAACAAATCATAGGTATAGAGCTAAAAAATAGTCATCCATTGTTTGTCAACCTTGAGAGTCAAGAGAATAATCCTCAACATAATGAAGAACATGAGGAAATAAACCCATTTCAACAGAATACTAACTGTCAAGAACAATCTAAAAACACACAAGATAAAGAGGATAGTAGCCAAATTAGTAAATCTGAAGCTAGTCCTCTTTGGAGTATGAATTTTGATGGATCTTGCACTAAGAACAATGCAGATGCAGGCATATGGATACACAACACAGAAAACAATCACGCTGAAGGGCATTCCTATAGGTTAAATTTTCAATGTTCAAATAACATAGCTGAGTATGAAGCCCTCCTTTTAGGCCTACACTTATTGAAGAAATTAGGGGCCAAAAGGATAAAAGTTCATGGAGATTCAGAATTAATTATTAGGCAAGTAAATGGAGAATATAATGCCAAAAACCCTAGACTTAGAGCCTATAGAAATGATGTCATTGATTTATTGAAAACATTTGATGAATTCCAACTGATCTTTGTCCCAAGAAACTAAAATTTCCTTGCCAATGGTTTAGCCTTTGCTGCTAGAACTTGTCTAACACTTTATGAAACCAAACAATGTACCACCCAAGTTAAATTTAGGCCAGCTGTCCCAGACAATGAGAAACACTAGCAAGTGTTTGAAGGAGATAAACAAATAGAAGACTTCCTGCAGTTCAGAAATGAATTTGAGCCATCAGGTTCAGATTTAGATTATGAACAAGACTGTCCTATGGAAGGAAATCCACTTGATTAAAAAGTAAAGTCTCCAGAGATTGCTGGTATAAATATGATATCTAATAAACTTTGAATATTCAACAAAAGTTAGTGCAGATTTATGAAAACAAGACTTAAAAACTCTGCAATCTAACACTCAAAGCTTGCCAAAAGGTCTGGTCCCACTAGAAGAATTGTTTGATTTCAATGATGTTGCCAAAAAACCAAGACTAGAACATGTTGAAACTGAAGTAGAAGAATGTAACATAAGTAGTGAAGAAAAGCCAAAAATGATTAAACTATTTAAAACCTTGCAAGCTCACATAAAACTAAAATACATTGAGATCTTTAAGGAATTTTCTGATGTATTTTCATGGAGTTATGAGGATCTAAAATCATATGACACAGATATAATTCGGCATAAGATACCCCTCAAAGAAAACCAGAAGCTTTTTAAACAAAAATTGCACAGAATTAACCATGTTCAATTACCTTTGGTTGAGAAAGAAATCAATGAAATGTATGAAGCTGGAATTATTGTCCCTATTAGATATTCAGAGTGGGTGTCTAATCTTGTGTCAGTTAGGAAGAAAACATGAGAGATTAGACTTTGTATTGACTTCAGAAACTTAAACAGAGCCTCATTAAAGGACAACTACCCTTTACCCAAGATGGATCATATTTTACAAAAAGTAGTTGGTTCTAAAAGAATTTATTTGCTAGATGGCTTCCCAGGATACAATCAAATATTAGTACATCCTGATGATCAACTTAAAATAGCCTTTACCACACCTTGGGGTACTTTTATGTATTTAAAAATGCCCTTTGGTTTAATGAATGCTGATGCTACTTTTTAGAGAGCCATGGATATAGCATTTTCAGAATAATTAGGTCACTTCATCATTATTTACCTTGATGATATCACTGTTTTTTCCAAAACAGATGAAGAACACCTAGAACACTTGAGACAAGTCTTTGAGAAATGCAAAAAATATGGGTTATCTTTAAATCCAAAGAAAACAATGTTTGGTCTCCAATAAGGTAAACTTCTTGGACACATTATATCAGAAGAAGGGATAAAGATAGACCCAAAGAGGATTGATGGTATATTACAAATCAACCATCCTAGAAACATCAAGGAACTTCAATATTTCATTGGGAAGATTAATTTCTTGAGAAGGTTCATATCCAATCTAGTTGAACTCTTTAGAAACATGACCAATATGCTTAAAAGAGAAGGAGGAGTTAAATGGACCTTATAAGCAAAGAAATCATTTTAACTGGTAAAACAAGCATTAACCAAAACACTAGTTCTCATTAGTCTTGATTTTACAAAGGATTTCTTCATTTTTTCATTTGCATCAGAACACATAGTAGTTGTTGTCCTATTACAGAAGAACTTGAAGGGACAAGAGCAGCCAATTGCATTCTTTAATAAGACATTGAGAGATGCACATTTGAAGTACAATATCATAGAAAAACAAGCTTTTGCCTTAGTTAAAGCCTTAAAAGACTTCAGAGTTCATATTTTACATCCTCACATAATTGCATTTGTGCCAAATTCAGTTGTAAAAAACATTTTAACACAAGATCTAGATGGAAAAAGAGGAAAGTGGATTGTTGTAATACTTGAATATGATCTAGAAATAAAGCCCACTAAGCTCATAAAAGGTCAAGAACTAGCAAGATTAATGGCTAAGTCTAACTTTGAAGCTCTTGATATAAACATGATAGATGCATTAGATGAACATGAGGAATTACCAACTTCCATTATTGAAGATCATTTTTTGTTTTCACCTTGGTATGCTGATATTTTATATGTTTTGCTCAATTTGAATACACCTCTTGGTTTTTCTAAAACAAAGGCAAGATTTTTAAAGTTGAAAGCTATTAATTACTACATTTTGGATAAATGTCTATATTGGAAAAATGCTAGTGGATTATTGTTTAAATGTTTGGCTGAGAATGATGCAGATAAAATCAAGCATGAATTCCATGAAGGAGAATGTGGAGGCCACCTCTATTGGAAGACAACTGCCAATAAAATCCTTAGAGCTAGTTACTATTGGCCCACCCTCATTCAAGATGTCCATAAAATGACTATTTTCTGTCACAAATGCCAACTCTTTGAAGGCAAAAGAAAATTGCTTCCCTTACCCCTCCATCCAATCACTTTTGAAGCTCATTTTCAGCAGTGGGGTCTAGACTTCATTGGGGAAATCCATCCAGCCTCATTTGCCCAACATAGATGGATTCTCACTGCAACAAACTACTCTACCAAATGGATAGAAGCCACCCCTTCTAGGCAAGCTACTGACTCTGTCATCATAAAATTCCTTGAAAATCATATCCTATCTAGATTTCGTTGTCCTAGGAATATTATCACTGACAATGCTGTTGCATTTGGATCAAAAAATATGGTTGAATTCTGTCATAAATATCAGATTACATTGGGTCATTCTACTGCTTCTTACCCTCATGGTAATGGGTTGGCAGAATCCTCAAACAAAAGTTTGGTGAACATAATCAAAAAGTTGTTTGAAGACAATAAGAAATCATGGCACACAAAGCTAGTTCATGCACTATGGGCTGACAGATTGACGCTTAAGAAATCAATTGGAATGTCACCCTACCAGCTAGTTTATGGAGTAGATGCAATTTTTCCAACCAGTCTAGGAGTGATAGTCATGAAGTTGATCCAAGAAGTACAGTCTGAAGAAAATGATATAACAAGGAGAATCAATCAGAGTATACATCTTCAACAAACCAGAGAGGAAGTCTACAACAGAGCATTACACAAGTAAGAAAACATCAAGAAGCTATTTGATAAAAGAACCAAGGCTAGTGATTTCAGCATTGGTGACAAAGTTTTAAAGTGGGATTCCAAGAGAGAAGATAAGGGCAAACATGGAAATTTTGATAGCTTATGGCTAGGCCCTTATCTCATTCATTCTACTTCTGGTAACAATGCCTTTTTCTTGTAGGAATTGAATGGAACTGAACTCTTTGGAGGTCCTGTCAATGGCAGGATGCTCAAACATTATTTTTCTTGACTATAACAGTTTGAAGCTTTTTTCATTTGTTTTCCATTGTAAATATCATAGATGTCATTGCTTTCAAAGTTAGAAAAAGAAAAAATACAAAAACAATAGAAAAGAGAAAAGAGGGCAGAGTAAAAACAAAAAAAAGTACAACCCCATACCAAAGAAGAGAGACAAAGTCTGAAAGTGTGCAAGCTCAAATGCGACTCCTAAAAACACACTTCTAGTTAGTCATATAGCCTAATCATGACTAATTAGCTTTTCAATTTATTGTTGATAGGTTAGTGAATTTGATCACCCAAACAACACAATCTTGGCTTATCAGTAAGGTAGATTAGGATAGAAAAACAAAGGTTCAAACAAGCTCAAATCTGAACCTATTAATTTCAGAAAGAAGAATGGCTCTAATCTATTTAAATCTTGAGCCAAAGATAGAGAAACAATGGTTCTAAAAAGCTCAAACTTGAACCAGATGAGAAAGAAAGGATAACGCAAACAAAATCAAATCTAGAGCTGAAGAAATAATGAAGGATGTCTTAGTTTTTAGATCTTAAGCCTTCTCCATTTTTCTTTAATTTTCTACAAATAAAAAATCTATGTGCAACTTGTTTTTATGCCATTGATCTGTAGCAAGTCAAACTACTTAATCTTGGCTTGATTTCTTTTAAATTTCTGTCTTAGAATTTAGAAAATAAAAATCTGTCAGACAGTTTAATCCTGACAGATAGTAGTTAGGTAGAGAAGCTTATTAGTTCAACTGCTTAATCTGAACTCATGGAGAAATAAGAGTAGACTTAGACTAGTTTTATGTTTTTTAAAAATAATAAAATGTTGATGAAAAGAGTTTGCCAATCCAAATGCACTCTGAAAGAAGAAAAAATGTTAGGATCATTAGGATTGGGTAGGTAGAGATGTTGTTTTGATAGAATTCCATTGTTTCAGATTGTTGCAGAAATTATCAAATCAAAAAAAGATTAGCAAAAGAAAAAAAAGGTTGCTGTTCAACGGATTAAGGCACTGGTTTGCTGAAAAGCCAGAGATCAATAACTGAAGATTTTTGACATCTTCAAGAAGATGCCATCTCCATGTGGAGCCACTGTTAGCCACCTATAAAATTTTCCATATCAAATGGTGGCTAAATCTCTTTTTTAGCCTTTAAGAAACAATTCATGACCAAATTGTTAGTTCTTAAAGTCTTATGAAGATCTTTTACCTTTGAATTAAATTTTCACTATTGTTTCTCTCTCTATCCTAAAGTACCTGCTGTTTTCCAAGAGAAAGACTGCTTAAAACCCCATTTTCACTCCTCCTTTACTCATAAATAAATTCCATTTTTACCCTTGTACCCTTCATAAAATCCCTCAAATTACCTTCATCTAACCTCTAAATCATTCCAAAAACCCTTTTTAAACATTTTATTTCCCTTTAATTTGGTTTAAAAATGCCTCCATTTACCTACTGAAACCCTTAGTTTGGCCTAAAAAACCCTGTTTTGGGCCTAAAAATACCCTTTTACACTATATAAGCTATTTTAGCCCCCGAGGGCTTATGGCTTTTATCCCCTTCCTCCATGTGACTTAAGGCCCTGTAATCGGGTGCTTAAAAGGCCTACAAACCTCTTCTGAACCCTTATTCCCTTTGATTTTCATCACCCCGACGGTTCAAATTTAAACGATTTTGGACCGTTGATCTATCCAGATCAACGTCCATCGGGCCATCTTTCCCTCCACTGTTTATTCACCACACTTTTATCCAATCAAAGGAACCCGCCTTTTTGTTAAATCCTGACCGTCTGTCAGAAAAATCCGATGATCAGGATTAAACCCGATAATCCATTAGACCCACCCGGTACGTGACAAACAAATGCCGGGCCCACCATTCCTCATCCGTGCAACTTCCCCGTCGCGTGCGATCTGCACCATCGGATCTGGAGCCTCCGATCCGACGGCGGACGCAGCGTTTCGTAATTTTTTTGCGCCCGAGAGTTAAGCTCCAAAAATTTTCCGAAACCGGAAGTATTCAAGGGGACAGGTGTCAGTCAATGTATCGTATCGCACTCCATCCGTGCAAAACCGCCTCCACCCGATTTAATTTGCGAAAACCATTAATGGTTTTCTACCTTACCACTTTTCTCCACAACATTGACTTTTCGATTTTTATCTCCGCTGTCGATCTCTAAGATCGGACGGTCCTGATTTAATTTCGCCTCCATTGCGTTTGTCCACCATCTGACCCACCGAATGACCCCATCAAGCAATCTCCACCGTTGATTGTTTTAAATCAATGGCTCCTGTTGGCGTTCTGTAATTTATTAGAAAGATTGGCAGAGTCCAATTATAGAAACAACATCATTTCAACCAACTTTGGGATTCTAGGATCTAGCCCTCCTGAATCCGGAGAGGGATCTCTCCAATATGTACAAAGATGGATATTGTCTTTGAAGTTTGAGATAATGATATTAGGCTAGTTATGAAGGCCAAGGGTTTTGTTTTGTTTTGGATGGTTGAGCATGATTGTTGTTAGAGGCGGAAAGATCTATATGCAAATAGGCTCAAAGGTGAGAATTTGCAAGCAAATAGGACAGCTTAGGGTAACAGATAGATATAACGCTGGTTTTAGTCCATTGGGCTATGGAGTCATAATAGGATTTAATTGGAACGACAAGAGGCAAGAGTGGTCCATGGGGCAAGTCATCTATGTCTAAGGATCTCTTTAAAGGTTTGATTTATGGGATGGAGTGATACAATAAGAAAGGGAGGTAACGGATGCAGAACAAAGAGCAGCCCAGGATCTGGTAAGTACTTTGAAACCAGCCAGCCTTTGACTAGGCACTTAAGAAAAACATAGAAGCAAACTAGGATCTGGTGAGTACTTTGAAACTAGCCAGCCTTTGATACACTTCTAATAGAAAACATATAAAAACAGAGGGAAACTTGAAGGAAACCTTTAGAGCAGCAACTAGCAGGTCGGGCTCACCAAAAATCCTCTCCTAGCTCTTCTCTACTCGGTTACAGCCAAGACAATCACAAAGATAACACAGAATGGCCTAAGATCTGATAAGTACTTTGAAACTAGTCAGCTTTTAACACATTCTAAGGGAAACAATCAGACATTTTGATCAGACAAGACTGGGACCAGGGCTCACCATATCTTTCTTAGTTCATCTTCACACAACATATACAGAAAGTAATATTCAAAAATGATATTCAGCTAAGACAATAAGACGAGGGAACGCCAGCATTCCTATGCTTAAACTGAATTGAATCATTTCCAAAAAAAAAGTTGAAAGAAAACATTTAAATAAAGGTTTCTCAGCCAGAGAAGGTTACCGATATACAGTAGGTTCTAACCCTGTTTGAACTGTTCTTTACAACAGAAAATGGAACATAATGAAAACATAAATAAAATAACAAGTTACAAGAAGAATAACATCACCGTCAACATAGACCAGGATCCCATAAACCAGCTTGTATTAATGCTCCAAACCAGTTACAATCTTCAGAGTTCAATGTTTTAATTCACCTTTATTTCACAACCTAACTTATCTGCTACAAACAGAGCTCCAAGAGCCAATGAAACCACTATTTACAACAGAAGTTTTCCGCTCAATTACATTACAATGCTTCAGCCCTTTACATTAACAACCAACCCCTCGCTCATCTTCTATTGAAGTATTTATAGAAAGATGAGGAGGTGGGATCTGAAAAAGATCTCAAATCAATTAATACAGGCATTAATGTCTTCTTGGCCTTTGAGGGGCTCAACGAAGAAACTATACAGGTGTTCCGCTGTATTAACTGACTTATACTTATGATTTTAGCTCGGTGGGAGCTTTGTTGACCTTTTGAGGATTAGCGTACTATTATGGTTACTTTGCGAACATTCTGTCATTAAATCTGAGGCAGAAATAACTCTTCGGCTGCGTAGAGGCACAATATTTGATCCTGCTCAATAAATTCGGCTCCTTATTGAATACTTTGAGGCAATAGGTGGCACTGCGGTGGTTGAGGAATCAATTTGCCTCAGATATGGCGGTGGAGGCAATATGTCTGATAAACACTTTTAGGTTTCCTATTTTAAACTGTGTTTTGAGTCGGGGATTAGGCTTTTGACAACTGTCTTAGTCGTAATCCCCATTCATCTGATCATCAATTCTCTGTCCTGGTTCACCTCTGGCTTTCTGCAATCTGATACTCTTTCTCTGCGATTTCTTTGCTGTTTTCCAGGTTTAACAGGGGTGCATGGCAGTAGAGGCTTATGAAACCTCGTTGGCAATAAAGTTCGGCATCTTGTGGATAATTTCTCTAAGGTATTCGAAAGGCAGAGGATCGTCATCCTCGTCCCACGAAGTTTCTCCATTTAAACTGGAAAAAACCTTAAACCTGCACAATACAAACAAAATGAAGAAATCCTGCGTTTATATGGATAAATCTGCATCGGAGGGTGTGCGGAGGAGCGGGACAATCTGAGCCATCGATCGCGCTATGATCGACGGTTGGGAGCGATCGGGAAAGTCAGCGGCGGAGGGAGTTTGACTGGGCTATGGGATCAGGAAATTGGATGTGAACCGTCGATCTGCAGAGACCGACGGTGGAGATCGATTTTTGATTGCGCCGGGGCCTGGATAAATAGTATGCAATTTAGTTAAAGGTTGGGCAGCTTTAGTGAAGGGCAGCCGTCGGATGCGAAGGATCAGATCGAACGATGATCGTTGATTCCGCTGGGCGGCCATGGTCCGGAAGTTAATGCGCGGGGAATGAGGTTAAGCGGCGGTTTTCAAAAGGTATGGAGGACACGTGGCGGCCAGCGTATGGAATCGTTGGTCGTCGGGTTAAAACCACCTTTCGCATAGAGGCGGTGCGGAAAGGAAACCAGTGGTTTTGGGAAACAGTGTGGGGACGGCGGGGTCCACATGGCAGGTCACGCGCCGCACCGTCTGATCTGCGGAGCAAATTGACGGCCAAGATTGTTTTGAAAATCACGTGGGCGGAAAATCTTTGAAATTTGATTTAAATTTAATTTCCATAGTTTACAAAGGTTTTTGGTGTTTCGGGCGGAGAAAATTAAAGAGAAAGGATAAGCACCCGATACTTGTGGCATTCGGTTCTGGCACCCGGGCGCATGGAGGAAAAAAAGAGGAGGAGACTTAGCCCGAGGGGGCTTAAGTCGAGCGCATAAAAAATAGGCATTTTCTATGGTTTTTTAATGGGAAATGAAGGCTTTCGATAAGGTCAAGAAGGGATCTTAGACCTTATGAAATGGGTTTTAATGAGGGGAAAAAGGGAGAATCATGAAATTGAGATTTCTTCATGGGGAATGGAGAAAAAAGAAAAGAAGGTTAGCTTAAGGGGGAAAAAGGAGAAAAGGGGTCCTTTGCAGCAATATTTAACTGTGGATTTTTGTAGGATTTCAGAGGCTTTTGAGATGTGAAAAAGTAATGAAGGATTTTGGACAGAGGGAAAGAAGGCAAGAGGCCTTATAGAGACTTCAAGAGCCAACAAATTTTAGTGATAAAATTTGTTCCTTGGAGGCTCCCAAAGGTTTTTAGCCACCTTTTGGGATAACAAAATATTATAGGTGGCTAACAGCTCTGATTCACCCTCGCTCCCAAACTGCCCAAAGCAACTTTAAACCCATTTTCGCAGGATTTTCATAATTTTGTTTGTTTTGTGTAGGTTATATGGGTTTTTCCCAGAGTTTTAAAAATAGCACGAAGGCCAGGAATGACGATTCCTAAACCTTCAGTACAGGAAGGGATCCAAGGGGTCCTTCATTAAAACAAACCCCTCCAACTGTGTAAACCTTCTGCGTGCCTGCAAACAACAAAAAAACACTATAAAACATCAAATAAACAAAGAGTATCACTGTGAAAGGATAAGATCAGAGCATAAGTGAAGAATTAATCGTTTTAATCAGAGTTTAAAGGGATTAAGGCATAAATTCAAGAATCAAGGCCTAATCCACAGAGATAAGACATTGTTAAAGGATAAAGACCTGAAGATGAAGATCAAGGCCTAATTAGGCCTAAACACAGACCAAAAGAAAATTAAGGGTGTTTTAAGGAAAAATAAAGAGATATAGCAGTCCGAAGGGCCTCCACTGTCACATCAGAGGCTATTTATCCTCTTCAGCTACTAAAGAGCCACCTGCAGCCTCAGATAAATCAAATGAAAGCATAGTTATTGCCCAGTCCGAAGATATTTGCCTAAAGACACTTGAACAATTATTACCAACAAAAGAACAAATTTTAAACTGTCAGTGAAGTTATTTCAAAGGATAAAAAGAGCCCTAAAGTCAAATTTTTAATCCACTAAGCCTAAAAAATAGGAAATAGAGTTATGAGATAGAGTTCTAAATTGGATGCTTTCTTGCCTTATGCGTTACATGGTTTTCAAGGCTAGGAATTGCATTAAGTGTAGAATTAATGGTACTCAACCCTAGAAACTCTTTCACCTCCTCATTTTCTTATAAAATCTCCTTGAGGAGCACATTGTAAACAGTTGTTTATTGGATTTCTGATGTAATAGTTGTTGTATCGAATCATTGTTGAATGTAAATAAACTCTAAATTGAAGAAGTTAGGCTGAGAAGAGATGTTGTTGATGTAATGAAACAATCGACTTGAAGTGTGTAACTGGATTGACATCAATATACAAGCTGATTTTTGGGATCCTGGTCTATATCATTGGTGAAGTACCTCTTATTGTTATTGTTTTCCTTTCATGTATGCCATATGTTCACCTTTCTCCGATAAAGAAAAACAAATATAGAGCTGGGATTTACTGTGAAAGGTACCCTACTCTCACTGATAAGCTTTATCTTTATGTTTTCCTCCAATTGTGTATTTAAGAATGACTTAAGTTAAGTGTAAACATTATCAAGGAATGTTGGTTAGTCCATGTCTTAATGTGAAAAACTTGAAAGGAAGTTCTTGAATGATATTTTCATTACATGCTAAGTAGAGTTAAAACTAGGAAAGTTTATGGTTTGCCCTGTCTTCTAGTTATTTCTCCAAAAGTTGTTTGAAAGTTTCCCTAAGAGTATGTTGAAAGCAGGCCTAGATGTTAATGCATCTGACTTGATATTAAGCTACACTTTGTTTTCTTATCTCTTTTCATCCATTATGAAAGTAGTCTAGTGTGATTACTGGATTTTTGTCTGATAAGTTAGCTTTAATACAAGCTTGTCCAAAGAAGTTTGAGGTTAGCCTTATCTTTGGTTGGTTTCAAACAGTTGCTTAAAAAGACTTTTCTTGTATGGAAAGTTGATAAATCCTTGCTGAAATTATTGGCTTTATCCACCTTTTCAAAACTTTTAATGTTCCATTCCATCATTTAATTTGAAAGATCTTTTGATATAGATGACTCGCCCCTTGGACCACTCTTGAAATTGTTGTGCAATTAAACCCTTTTGTGACTCCATTGCCCAACGGTTTAAAGCTGCATCATACTAATCCTATTTGCTGAACACTTCTCAATATACTTGCACCTTCACCTTTTGGAACTCTTTTATTTTGTGATATTCCATCCAATTAAAGATCATACTTGACCAACGAAACAAACAAAAAACCCTTGTTCTTAATAACTAGCCTAATATCATACTAAAAGTCTTTAAGATAAAGAAATCTTTGCACTTATAGAGAGATCCCTCTCTGGATTCAGGAGGGCTAGATCCTAGAATCCCAAAGTGGTTTTTGATGTAGTCTCTGCAGCATTTAGTTTTGCCACTCTACTAAATTACAGAGGCCTAACCCCAGGGAGGATGCAAAATTGTTCTAATGACATGGAATCAACTTAGTGGATTTTGGCCCTATATGACCAAGGAACTCAGGAGCCTTGGGCGCATCAACAGTAGCATCCTCCAATGAAAATAGTACAATATCCAACCTAGAAACATCAAAATTATATATAGTTATAATTCATAATCACAAATGATCATAGATTGTAGCAGTCCTTAAATAAATTCAAACTTGAATAAGAACAAACAAAAATTTCACATTACCCTTCAATAAGTTGTCCTTGATTTAGCAAGAAAGGCTCAGACTTGCATAAATGTGTAATGAGATTCCCCAGAAGATCAATTTCAACATCTTTCATGAAAAAAGAATCTATTATCCAAAGCGAAACCATAGTTGATTAGAACAATGGTGCTTTAAGGTCATCTACACAAAATTTGCCTCCTTCAAATCTGTCACACTGGATGGTATATCATGAAAATTAAGAAAAAGTCAGGGAAACTTGTCGACTTCCCTAAAAGATATAATGAAAATGCATGGAAGGTTTGTAAATGAATCCGCCTGTAATATTCTTTGATTGAAATTTCAACCTTTTTCCCACGTTGAACCTTAATGAGTTGTGAACTCAAAATTCTTTGAGAAGAATGTTCTTACAGTTGAAATTCAACATCTGTAGTCTTCCCACCTCTGTCACCTGATGAGTATGAATTCTTAAACTCTCTTATGTCATTATCCAAAACATTTATTTCATAGACACATGATTTTTCAAATAAAGGCTTTTATGCAACATAATTCCTTGACAACATTTCATCTCTCGTACCAACTAGCATCTGGTCAGAACTCCAACCTGAAATCGGACCTGGACCTCTTCGTCTATTACTCAGGATGTGAATGGTGGAATATCTACTAGAGCACTCTTAACATATGGGAGAGGTTGAGCCCTCCCTATTATTCCCTTGCCAAGACCTCCCTTAGGACCAAGAGTCAAGTGGCCATCATCAGAATATTTGTGTGTTGAAGGGCTTGGCATAGACTGATTTTCAAATAGATCCCTATCCACACTCTGAGCATCTTTACTGGTGAATCCACGTTCACATGGTCCCATATGGGGTTGTGCATTTTTAATCCCACCCATATTTGGAAGTGAACCCGTCTATGCACCTGCCATGTAAGGTGGCATTACAAGTCCTCTCCCACCATGATCAAGTGGTGTCACAAGTCTCCTACTTGAATGTCCCATATTGGTACCTTGAGAGTGGCCTCCCTATCCATGTAGTTCTTGCACATCATCCCGATGCACTTTCTCTATTTTCCGAGGGCCCTCAACTTTCTTCCTTTGTTGCCATCCATTCCTCCTCAGATCAATCAGATCCTTCAACATGAACCTCAGCCTAGAGGGAATCCCTTGGTTATTGGACATTTTTGTCATGCTATCGAAGTAAGCATCAATATGTTCCTTGGCCTTTTAATGGTCAGTCAGATGACCAATAATGCTCATCAATTTACACAAAGCTTCAACATTTTCCTCCCCTAGATGCTGAAATTCACCAATTGATTTTTTGATGCATGCATGCGTAATTCTTTCGGTCAACATACTTTCTTTATAAAGCTCACCAATAAACCTTATATTTCCTAGCATTCGTCGTCATGTTGCAACCTTCTTCTCTCGTCTTTCTTCTACTTAAAGGATTTTTTCACCATGCTCTTCTGCTTTCTCATCCTCTGCCTATTCTCTTTCATCTTTTTCAAATTCTTCTTGACATTTGCTGAAAATAACTCGCTTGAAAATAACCTTCTCATTATCTTCATAAAATTTTGGTATTGCTGTAGCAAGTTGAAACTGAATTTTGCATACATTTCACAAAAATCGAGCTCCATCAAGGCTTTGTTAAATATTTGAATATTATACCATGAATACATGTTGCAGAGTCAATTTTCACTTGTTTGACCTGTTCAAAAATTTTCTCAAAGTTTTGGGAGTTAATTTATTAAGGATGGATTTAATTTGTCTTTGTTTCAACTGATCATCATCAGAAACCTTGTCCACTTCATATCGGTTCTCTGATATATGAACTATGGGCAGAGAAGGCTGTGGAGGAGGAATCAAACCCTTCTTCAAATCAGAAGTAGACTGCCACCTATCAGCATCATAATTATTTCTCACTAGTCCAACTTGTGGAAGTGGTGCTTGCACATAAGACCCTCCAGGAAGGATGACATTCATACTGATTTTTGTTGCACAAATATTTCTTGCAAAGCCAGTATTATAGCCTTGGCTAGGTCGAAACACAACAAAGGAACCACTAAGATCCGTATCCATTCACACATCACAGCCGTCAGCAAAAGCATCCACCGACATGGCCCATCTATCATCATCCAAACTGGCCATATTGCTCCCACAACATTCAAGTGGATAATTCCCACTCAGCTGCCTGTCAAGTCCTCTTGCAATGATTTCTAATGCATCAACCTCTCCTACATGACTTGCAAGTGCTTGGGAATTTCCAAGTAATTTAATAATGTTTGGACAAATTTCAAAATGATTTGGTAGATCTTTGCACTAATCCTTGATTGTCAACAAAAAATCTCCTGAGTACTTTCTGTCTCTTGAACATTTAGTAATTTGCTTTCTGTCTCCTAGTCATCCACTTCTTTCAGGACTTCCTTCTCAAGGTCTTTTTAAGAAGCCTTACTCTTGACATCATCAGTTACTATTTTGGATGGTTCTGGAATGTTCATATCTTCCTCCTTCTCCTCTTGAATGTTATAAGCATTATATAAATCCCAGAGGGAGCTACTATATTTTCCTTACTAGAAAAATCCTTCTTTTTCTTCTTCTTGTTGACAACTACTAACTTGGCAGCATCCCCAGTATTTGCAACACTATTCTTCGCATAAACATTGGAAGAAATGTTATTCTCCTTTTCTGCCAATCTAGCTACTAAATCCTACTTGCCTTCACTTTCAATAGGAAAATATGACACTTGAAGTTGAGCATACATTTCACAAATATCACTATTAGTGGGGATACTTGACCCTTTCCTTGTGTGTCAATTGCCTTCACATTGGCAGTTGAACCTTCCCCAAGTACTTTAGCACTATCATGGTTAACCCTACCTTTGTTTCTATATCCATAAGATTGTTTGCAGTCAAAAAATTTGTTACTAGACAGAAAACCAGGGTTTCCCTCCAAAATAGCCACATCAACTTTAGGGAGGACTGTTGTAGCTTTTGATTGTAAGTCCCATTCAGACACCTTAAATTTATTTGTTGTTGACTACTCAGATACAAATAACACTTCACCCTTTTTCTCTTTGAGCAGATTTTGATCAAAAACCACTGTGCCATTGTCATGTGTAGCCAGTTGAGATGCCAACCTACTCTCATGCATTCCATTGATTTTTCTCTCCCCAACGTGAAAACTAGATTTTTATTTTCCAATGACAGAATTGGAAAAATAAGCCAGCTCTTTGTTTATGTCAGCATCGGGTGAACTTGAAAACTCAGATGGGGAATCAGAAACCACAACAGTCCCATGCTCAGGATGGAGAAAATGTCCAAGATCTTACTTCTCTCCAATTACAAAGTTAACAAAATTATTGTTGCAGCTTTGTCTAGCAGTATCGCTTGTTGATTCAGATTATTTAGTCTTCACATTTCTAAGTTTTGAATCTGATTTAATTCCATCCTCACTACATGTTGGGCTCTTCAATGTTCCTACAAGAGCATTATTTTTATCAAACTTTATATCTTCTGCTACTTTCTTTACTACTCCAACATCCTTTGTAGAAAACTCTATAACTAGCCCAGAAGTTTATGTTTTTCCTTCATATCCCTCACCAGAGCTTCCCAAAGATGAAGACATATCAACAATGACTAATTCACTCACAGATTATGAATCTTGTAAAGGTTCCAATCTTCCCTTGGAAATATCCCTTTTGGTGATCTCATCTGCAAATGATGAAATCCCGATATCCTTAACAAGGGAGTGTCCACAACATTAACCATGTTTCCTGATGACTTCTTTGGCAATAGTATCGTTTCACATTTTGTGGGATTGCTAAATGAAGCAAAAGGATGGGTTGTAGAATCAGGATCTGGAAGTGAATAATGCCTAACTATTTCTATAGGTAGGCCAGAATTATCCCCTCCATCAACAACTTTAACTGTCTTCTGTAGGGTTGTCATTAAAGGAGTTTTTGAGGTAGATGATGAGGTCTCACTCAAAAGTAACTCCTCCACCTGCCTGTGAGAACCACTAAGCTTAGAATTTTTTGCAACCACCTCTCCCTTTGACTCCCTTTCCATATTTTAGGAGCTTCCTACCAATGAGACATGTTGTTGCATTTGTTGGTTTTTAGGCTTGTGCTCAGATTTTGTCGTCTTAATTGAACATTCATTTGTTGAAAGACTTGCCTGTTTTTTAGATATGTTTTTCTTCTTTTCACTAGTATGATGATCTAATCTAGACTCAAGTGTAGAAACTACAAAACAATTTGAAACAATACCATTATGTGATCACATGTTGTCACATCAGGCATGTTCACTGGTGACAATTTAAATCCATCTGCTTTTATCTATAGTCAATACATCAGATGGAGGACTGATGGAAAACTATAAACTACAATTATCTTTGTTATTGACAAATGCAACTGCAAGAGAACTTGATTAATTGCCAAGAGATTTTGGCAAGGAGTTTGTCTTTCCATCCAGAACTTGAATTGGAGCCAGAGTGGTTTTTGAAGCCTGTGGGAATGGTTTCAATATATCCAACATCTCACCAGAATGGATCGTAGCCAGTTTATTTTTTCCTGTTAATGGGCGTGAATAATTTGATATGTCTGTTTTTTTCTGTAAAGGTTGATGAAAAGTAGATTAAATGTTACCATATGACCCAGCTAGCATCGATGAGTAGAAATTCATTGGGCATGAACCAATTAAAGAAACAGAATCTTAAAGTGGAGGTATGTATGTAGGTAGTTGCACTGCTAATGGACGAATGGAATCTTTAATTGATGACACAACATCAAAGATCAAAGCAATGAAATAAAATCATTGTGGAAAGAAATATGCAAAACTTTCTCATTTTTTGCATATCAAATATGCTCCAAGTATGGGCAGAAACATGAGAGTAGAGTTTTCAACTCTCTAGGCTCTTGTAAATGTGGTCAACCAAAAAGATGTCAAAAAACTAAATATTTTGGCAGATTCAAAAATTGTTGTGGATTGAGCCTACGACAAAGTCAACATAGTGGCCCCTCATTTGGCTCACATTTTGTAAGGTATCAAACAAGTCTACAACAAGTTGGATTGGTTCTCTTGTGGCCATATATGCCATGAACTCAATACCCTAGTAGACAAGCTCTCCAACTTATTCCACAAGTGCTAGAATATCAAGAGTATACGAATAATAATTTTGTGGGGGTTGTTTCCTTCGATATCTAGATTTTTGCCTCACTTATTGCTATATTTTGTGATTATATATGTAAATAATCCAATGATATTATCCGAAAAGTGATAGAGATGCTTTTGGATTTTAAAAGCTCGCACAATATATAATTGGAACAAACTTCTATTACTAGAAATCAATCAATTACTTCTACATACCACTAAAAGTGGCCAAATCTCTATAAAATTTGATCACCTTTAACATCGAGCACACTAAGAACCTCGACAATGGGGTTCTAATAACGTTGCCAAAGATCCAAAATTGAGAAATCACAATTTAATGAGTATTGATTAGTCAAAATTACCATGTGGATCAACTACTGAGGTCGAAATGATGGTATATTGGATTAGGTGTGGGTTGCACTTGCATTTGAAAGATTGAACACAATGTGGATAAAGAACATTGACTACACTAGGAACCTCAACAATGGGCTTCTAATAACATGGCCAAAAATCCAAAATTGACAAAGTACAATTTAATGAGCATTGATTAGTCAAAAGTACAATGTGGATCAACGACTCGTGTCGAAATGATGGTATATTGGACTAGGTGAGGGTTGCAATGAAATTGGAAAGAGTGAACACAACGTGAATAAAGAGTCACTTAGAGAAGGAATATAAGGAATCATAGTATTGGTTGCATGTATCATGGGATGGTAAAAAAAGAAAGTAGAAGCATTTGCGACACCATAAAAATTGGCAACTCATTTTTTCTAAGGGACATCCAAAAGAGTCATCCAAAAGCACATTTTTTTATAAGGAAAATGCTTAAAATCCTCCTTTTGGAAAATGCATCCTTCACATTAGGGAAAATTTTCCATCTACATTTCCCACAGAGATATATAGAGAAATGTTTCATCAATTATCCCAAAAAATGGGAAAAATAAAAAATCCCTTTTGGGAAAATGCATTTCCCTCTATGTTTCACCGCATTTCCTAAGAGATATATGTGGAAAAATGTTTCTTGGAGCATCTGAAAAGAAAAAGACACCTTGGGAACATGGGAAACATGATGGCGCCCCCTCCCACCCTAAGGGACACATCCTTGTAGAACAATGATTTTTTCATTCATATAGTGGCATTTCTTAGCCATCATTGCTCATTTGTTTATGAATACAAAGTTTATCATATACTGCTATGTTGAATGGCAATCATGTGTCAAAGCCCTATAACAAGAGGAGCTGCTTCAGATAGAATCAAGGCCAAGGTTTGGAAATTGGGACTAAATTTTCGTAGTTGCAATATAAGCATGTGAATAGCAGCACAATGGAAATTCATTATAGTACAAAGACCTTACAAAATCATATTTTCTTTATGATCAGAGAAGATTTGGTATTTCACTTGCACTAAGCATAGCATAGATTTTCATCTATCGGCAAGGTACATCTATAAGACCTCATTTACAGATACTTCCAAAAGTCTACCTTGGAAAGATTACTTTTATTTTAACAATCAAAGAACATCTATAACAATTATTGTTGACTAGTATAAAAGCATAGCTCTTAAAGAATGGAAAGGTGTTGTGGGCTATATATTACATGCAGAAATCAAGAACTGAATAAGTAGGAAGTGATGTTAGCCCAAATCATGGTGTAAACTGACTAGTATTAAACTTTTTCCACTTCATACTGTCACACTAGTTTGTTTGTAGCAAAAAATTGGTACTGCCGAAGGTATAACTACGGAAATGTAAAAGAAAATATGCACGGTGCAAAATTTTCAGTTTTAACAATAGATATGAAATTAAAACACATTTTGGATAAGAAGTACATACTTGTTCAAATACTGAGCAAAATTACAGAAACTACAATGCTGATCCAACATCATTTGATGAAAATTCTATCCTTGCAATCAACTGCATTGGCTTCCCTTGAGGCAAAATTATTTCATCCATATCTTTCTTGTCTTTAAATTTCTTCTTCTTCAAATTCATTTTTATTCAACAACCTCTAACTGAAAATTAGATACAGAAATAGATTGACCATTAATCCCCTTGATAACATCTTTCTTTCCAGGTTTCTATATTGTCTGATTTTCTTTTCTTTGTTTGCTTCACATCGACCTTTAGATTATGTTCACTTGTTATTGCCATTAGATTTCCAGATTTACAATTAATTTCAGAGGAATGAATTTTATTTAATTTTGGGTTTATTTCAGCCCCCTTTTTCCCCTCGAGAGGCCCTGTGCTTTCATGAAAAGGCAGAAAATTTTGTGCATCTTTACTTGAAGTCATAGCCTTATCTTCAATGTTAACGTTTTCATTTTTTCTAATGCAAGGGGATTATGTTGTATCTGACTTTGTCTCTTTGTCATTTACAATGTTACTTGCCAACTGCCCCTCTTCACAAAGACCCTTTATTGGAAGATATGTCTCAGCCTTGACCTTGCTTTTTCTCTTGGAATTACTTTTGGTATTTATTGATTTTCCATTCAGAGCATGTGTATCAGATATCCTCTTCCCATCATTGTCAATATTATAATCTAGATTTCCCTCATTCAAATTGACCTCCATTTTTACCATATTAATTCTCTTATGATTCTTCCCCACCCTCAAAATTGGAACAAACTCTCAATCTGAATCAATACCTTTGTCACATATGGTTTTAGAGCTAGTACATAAGTTTTTTTCCTTTTTACGCTGCTCTTGGAAAAGCAGAGGATTCATCTAATGTATTTTGCAACTTTCGAAATTTTAAAGGAGTGGAAGACTTGACCAATGACTTTTCAGATTTCCCAGCCTTTGATGGAGACATTAGAGTTGAACTATTTTTCTCCTTTAGAGGATAACTTTCAGTTGCTTCTACAGAAGCCATGGAACTCTGAACAAGCTTAAATTTCTTGACAAGGTCTTTCACATCGACATTTCCAGAACACATGCTTCAATTTCTTGGCAAGGTCTTTCACATCGACATTTCCAGAACGAATATATTCCAAGAGATTGTGTATTGTGGAAACATTCAAATAATTGACATGTTCCTATGTCAGGATAGGAGAAAATATCTGAAATAAAACACCTGTGTGCGATGAGACGACATAAACTAAGAAATAGCATTATAATGGACGGGTTTATGGATGTAAACCACTGAAAAGCAGGTGGTATAGTAAACTAACCTATTAAGCAAACACTTGAGGAAAAAATTATGTGTGCATGATTTCTTTCCAACGACATTCTTGCAAGACTCCATGAATTCTAGAGTCTTTTGCCAACACTACTACAATCTCAAGTGATGTGATCAGAATAAAAAAATCCTTGTGAATGTGCTTCTTCCATCTGGAATTTGTTCTTATTTCTACAATATGGATAGGTGCATGCGTCTACAATATATTGGCGAGCTTTTTAGCAATAATTATACTTCAAATTGTTATCAAGATTTGGGTGGAAGAAATGAAGCGTAAGATATTTGGATTATCTTTTTGTGTTTGCTTGGTAAATTTGGTTGGCGAGGATAAATTTTCCTCAACTTTGTAGATATTATTTTTTATAATTGAGTTGAATTTCCCGCCTAAAACATATTGGAAATATAAAACCACAAAATTAATATCAATCCTTTCATTCTACCACAGGTTTCACCGTTGGAGGAGTTGCGTTGCTCGCGATACTATCCCTAATTTATTATCATCTGAATAACATAAAACCTCCTCTTGATGGGGTTGTTCCTAGACATTTTCCTGGACGTGAGATGGGTGATTTGCCTATATTCTCTTACGAAGAACTTCATTAGTCTACAAATTGCTTCCACGAGGAGAATGAACTTGGCGTTGGAGGGTTCGGGTCAGTGTATATCGGTAAACTTTGCGACAGATAAATTGTTTCCGTAAAGAGAATAATATCAAGATAACTCTAGGAGGCTCATCAATGAGGTAAATATATTTTCGATGTTGAATCATTCACATGTTGTTCGACTTTATGGCTGCACCCCTGCAGACAGTCCAAAGTTGTTGCTTGTGTACGAGTTTGTCCCAAATGGAACCCTCGCTAATCATCTTCATGGCAATCGCAACAACCTCACGGGATCCCCATATATCAATGAAGAATGCATATCAATAAAGAGAGATAAACATCCCCACACACAACTAGTGGTAAGTCTTTCCATTTTCAGAATCATAATTTTTTCCTCCAAAAACATGCACTCCTCGAGACTTTGTTTTCTTCTAAGCTGAAACTTTCTTTTTGGAATTGCCTACTTGGGAAGAAGACAAGTTCTCTTTGTTGTCTGCCTGTAAGTCCTTATTGGGATCAAACCTCAAACCCTTTGAGTTGGCCTTTTCTTCTCTTAAGTGATGATTCTTTTTTTCGAAGTGCTTCTTGGGGAGGACAATTTTGCTGTTGTTGTCGTATGTTTGCTCAAGTCCAAAGATTCCTAACTCTTAGACTATAAATAAAAAGTTTCTCAAATTCATTATTTCTCAACATACAACAACATCATTAAAATATAGATTTCAGAAATTAAAACTTTATTTCTCAAGTCGAGAGATTCCTAACTCTTAGACTCTAAATAAAAATTAAAACTTATTTCTCAAGCATAGGATACACTAATGCATTAGATTTTACCTAATAAATGACCCCATGGCTAGTCTTTCTATCTTCGTTATTAAACACACGCATGGTGAAACACACACACAAGAGAAATATAAGCATTTTATTGCCTTTCCATTAACCATATATGTCTATTTATAGTACAATGGGGTGACTCTTGGATTCCACATTCCAAGGTCACTTGGAATCCATTTGTGACTGTTCGCCTTCCACACCTACCCATAGAGGATTAGGTATCCAACATTCCCCCCCTTAATCGGAAGGGGTATGTGTGAGTCCAAGAAGAGAGTTGTAATACAAATTTGCAAAGTATGCATGGCAGCACTTAGGCTGAATCAGCTCTTTGAAATGTAGGCATAAACAGGTGGTTTAAGGATGACCACCAATACTGGAACGCAACGCTTATTGCAGTTCCTGAAACTCTTCCAAATCTGGCAAGAAGCTGAGGTCTTCTGCTAGAGGAAGTGTCCCTCATATTTGAAGAGGTAGACCTTCAACCTAGAAGAAGTGAGGTTTACAACTTGTGATGGTTTAAGGATGACCACTAACTCTGGAATGCTTAATGCATTTCTCGAAACTCTACCAAAGCTGGAAAGAAGTTGAAGTCTTTTGCTAGAGGAAGTGTCACAATTTCTTTGAAGAGGAATAATATGAACCTCATATAGATGGTTTAAGGCCGTCCACCAACCGAAGGAATGCTAATGGGCATCCATGTCTCTGGCTACAACTCTGAATCTAGAATGACAAGTTGTGGCTCAGGCTTGCTTGAACTATTGTGTCTCTGGCCACAAATCTGAATCTAGAATGACAGGTTGTGGCTCAGGCTCGCTTGAACTACTGTGTCTCAGGCTACAACTCTGAATCTGGAATGAAAGGTTGTTGCTCAGGCTCACTTGAACTGTTGTGTCTTTGGCTACAATCTAAATCTGGAATGATAGGTTGTGGCTCAGGGTCGCTTGATGTGGCTTTGAAGCTTGTAGATGGCCACCATTTCCCCCCCTGTCAGGTACAAGGTGAGATGATGGCGAAAACTAGACTGTAAGATTGTTAAATATTTGAGAACAAGTTCTGACATGCAACTTAATTAAATATATTCTTGGCTATTGATGGCCATTTCCGAGAAGTGATCCATCCAAGATGAATCTTTGTTCTTGCAGGGGGCTTGTTTTTGAAGCATCTGTGTGAAGAATGGGTGTGCCAACCACAGTGCTTGCATGGGTGAAGATCGAAACAGTGATCTTTCATATGGCCAACGCGATCACAGTGTTGGAATTTTTCAATCTATTTTTGCTGCTTTGGAAGAGAAGCAGGATCTGGAACAGCTGTAGGTGCGCTATCATGGAGAAATTTGGCACTTTGAAATTTGATAGGCTTGGAGTAGTCCGGAATATGAAAGGACAACTCCTTGTCATATCCAAGACCTATTTTGTGCTTGTTATGGACAAGCTCTTCCCAAGGTCTAATGATGGGCTTGGGAGGTGCAGGCTGGATGTTTTCTTGTGTGTGCAAATCTGCTCTTATACTGGGCATTAAATGTGAATCAACTACAAAATTATATTCTTGTTGCTGATGGGAGTCTGTTTCAATTTTCTAAACATAAACAGGTTCAGAATGATGACTCTGTTGCTGTAATTCTTCTTGCTGAAGCTGAGTCTCCAACTGCAAAAATTCAATCTTTTCTTGTGCATTTTGCAGAGAGACCTTAATATTAGACAAAGTGTCCCTACTGATTTTAACTGTGTCTCCACTAGCAAATAAGACTAGAGTGCTTAATAACTCTAGTAATCCATGAATTTTCTCCATAGGAAAAAATGATCACAATTATGAACTTGTAGAGAAGAAACAACACCTACTAACAATACACTATCACTACACAATATTTTTTAAATGTGCAGCAAACAACCACTGAGCAATAACCCTTTAAGGCGAAAAAATACTAATGATTTCCCTCCTCCAAAATGAACTGTTTTATACCAACAACAAATGAGATGAACAGAGCACTACAATCAATGGATTTTAATGCACCTCCTTAAATGACACTTCCAACATTTCCATGATCTAATCACCATGACTGCTCATGGATTCGGTTTTGTGGTCTTCTTAAGTTTTGTAAAATTCAATTGTTGTTCTTCAATTATTTGATGATATGTCACACGCAAAAGGCATTTCCTCCCATGTCCATGCTGCTTCTTTGATTGTTTGATCACTCGTGGGAGCGCTGCTACTGTGAGTTGCCGTGACAGAAGCTTTGTAGTAGTCTTAGGAGGAACCTCTAAATAAATCCACATAGGAATTTCCACAAAAATAGTTCAATCCGAACTCTCAAGTTTTGGCTTCTCAACTTAAGACAATGGCCCGTGGATTCTATGACGGGGCAGAACAAGAGTTGTTCTCCTGTTCTTCTTCATTGTGCCTCGATGGAAGAAAGAAGAACAAACCTATAGAAAACAAAAGGTTGTGCTCAAAATGCAAAGAGAAGGAAACTCGAGTGAATACCAACTAGAGGGATTTAGTATGTGGGGCTTGCCTTCATGCTAGTATCTTAGCCAAGTTCAATGGGGCAGTCAATTCCCATGGCATGATCTTATCAACTTATAAAGTATTCGTGGCGTTTTCTGGAGGACCAACTTCCAGGTTTGCTTTAGAATTCGTAAAATAAAGTCATCATGGAGAGATTCAGATGCGACTAGAGATAGTGTTCTACATGTATTCAATGTTGGAGTTGCTTTATCTTCTTTATCAAAACCAACACCTCCTGCCTCATCCGCTTCAAATATTCTAGCGGTTGCAGATTATCAATCACCATCGGAATAGGAAAATAAATAACCAGCTACCATTTCTCAGATCCCAATGTGGGGAAACTCATCTACTTCACTCGCATGGTCCACGACACTTCTGCTGCGGTGTGGAGGTGGAAGCTAGGTGATAGTGAGGCCATGGGGGTGGAAGTTACACTGTGGAGAACTCCATGGTGAGAAGGGCGCTTCAATGAAATCCAACAGAAGTTAGTAAAGCTTTCATTAAAATTTAATGAGAACATTTTGGATGCAACAAAAAGCTTTGAGAAGCAAATAACTGACAAAAAGGATATTGAGGGATTGTCGCTGACTGCTCTTGGTGTCACTGCTCAAACAACAAAATTTAAGGGTTATGAAGGTGAAACGATAGAGAATGGGCCATGGATTATTACATTAGATATTCCAAGCTAATAGCCAGTTTTATGGCATGCACGTAATCGTAGTCTTCACGAGAAGCTCTATTGTGCTCATGATACTCGTGCCTCTACTGGAAAGTTAGATAACATTCCAGTTAATGATAAGATTTTGAGACTTTGATTAGAGAAAGCTAAACTGCTCATATGGTTATCGGAGTTGATGAGGCGACAGAGTGGTGAGGGGATGTTGACGAAACCAAAAGGCTGAGTGAGCGATAATAAGAGGGAGTGAGCACAGAGCAAAGGGAGTGTTATGAAAATGGAGTTCTAACAGATAGTAAAGGGAGCATTAGAATCCCTGCAAGGCATACAAAATATGTAACCACTGAATATACTGTCAATGGGGCAAGCTCAGGTGGGGAGCATTAAACACTAGTGCAGATCTGTCTGTGTGCAGAAATACTGAATAGAGGCAGAGCTGCAATGCTTACAAAGAAAAACCAGGGCTTGCAGTTTTACACAGGCCACAAAATCAAGTGGCTCAGACTTGAGCAGCGCAGGCGATGACCGCTATGATACCATGTTAAGCACACACATGGTGAAACACACACACAATAGAAAGATAAGCATTTTATTTCCTTTCCATTAACCATAGATATCTATTTATATTACAATGAGGTGACTCTTGGATATCACATTCCAAGGTCACTTGGACTCTATTTGTGACTGTTCGCCTTCCACACCTACCCATATAGGATTAGGTGTCCAACATTTGTCTATGAGGCGATCGTGCGAATACTTGCCATTAATTGCCAACACTTTACCCTCATCACTTAGTTTGTTTCAATTTATCAAATGAGAGTAACCAATGGCAAGAGCTTCCACGATAAGTACACACAGGGCCCTGAATGTGGCTGCAGGACTAAGGAATGGGAAATTGTGCCAAGATGTGATTTTAGGAGGATATTTAAAGGAATCGGGAAGAAATTGCAATAATGCAGTTGCAAGAACAAGACCCACAACAAAAGCGCTAATCACTAAGCTAGTGGGAGATGACCAAAACAAAGTGATGTATTTTGGGCAGGAGAAATGTTATTTTAACTCGAGGTCTAAAATTTAAACGAAAAATGAATACTCTGTTCGTCCATTTTTCCAAACATCATTTTTAATATTATGCCCTCCAAATATCATTTTTAATATCATACCCATTGTTTTTTTGATGGATGTTGAGCGCAATCCGTGATTCCTTGTAATGTTAACAATTGTTTAAAAGGAAGCTTCAAAAATCAATTCAATTTCATTCCAATAAATTTATTTTAGAAATATTGATGATGAACCACACAATGAGTGCTTCAAAAGGTGTCAAACTTCAAAAATTTATGTGATTTATCTAGAAGAGTTTTTAAAGAAATTAATTAATTAATTATTAACATTAAATTGAGATAAAATAGTAAATGTAGAAGAGGTTTTTTCAACCCATGGTTTTGCTCATGGTATTCCACCTTGCCAACAAGGGGTAATTAACCCGATCGTAGGTCCCAACTAGACGTGCTCTCGTTTGGAATGGCTAATCCCAACAGGTTTTAAGGATTGTTATAAGGGTTAGGGGAATAATGAGTTGGTGTTTAAGGGATTAAGTATTAGGGGCTTAGGGGTAAGGGGAATAAGGGGTTAGGGGTTAGAGGATTAGGGCTTTGGGGTTAGGGGAACAATGAGTTAGTGGTTAAGGGGTTAGGGATTGGGGAATTATGGGTTAGAGGATTTAGGCCCATTTAGGGGTTAGGGGAATAATGAGTAAGTGGTTAAGGGATTAGGGATTGGGGTTAGGGGAATAATGAGTTAGTGGTTAAAGGGTTAGGGATTGGGGGGATAGGGGTTAGGGGATTTAGGTGCATTTAGGAGTTAGGGGAATAATGAGTTAGTGGTTAAGGGATTAGGGATTAGGGGCTTACGGGTTAAGGGATTTAGGTGCAGTTAGGGGTTAGGTGAATAATGAGTTAGTGGTTAAGGGATTAGGAATTAGGGGCTTACGGGTTAGGGGATTTAGAAGTTAAGGATTTTAGGGGTTACTGGTGAGGGTTTAATGGGTTATGGGTTAAGAATTAATGGTTTAGGGGTTAGGGGTTTAGGTGTTAGTGGTTTAGGGGGTTAAATGGGTTAGGGTTTTAGGGGTTTAAGGGGTTAAATGGGTTAGGGGTTGGGAATTAGGGTTTAAGGGTTAAGGGTTTAGAGGTTTATGGTTTAGGGGGTTAAATGGTTTAGGGGTTTAGGGGAATAGGGGGTTAAATGGGTTAGGGGTGGGAATTAGGGGTTAAGGGGTTAGATGTTTAGGGTTTAGGGGGTTAAATGGGTTAGGGGTTTAGAGGTTTAGTGGGTTAAAATTGGGAATGGAAAGCACTACAAAGTTGGAGAGAGTAGAAAAGACTACCATGATTTAAAGGATAAGCATGAAGAATGTAATAGTGTCGAAACAACCGCAAGTTGTCCCAAACAAACATTTGGTAATGTGAAACCTTCTTATGTACCAGTCAAGTAATACTACATTCATGTCAGGGCAAGAAGAGGCCAAGTGACTAATAGGCATAGCCTGACAGAGAGGGTATGTTTCCCTTTTTTCAATGAAATATTTGATCTACATTTTGTCTATCGAAGATTAACCATTTTAACCTTGCCAACAAGGGGGAGTTAACCTGATCGTTGGTCACAATTATACTTGCTCTCATTTGGAATGGCTAATCCCAACGGGTTTTAATGACTGTTATAAGGGTTCGGGGAATAGTGAGTTACTGGTTAAGGGATTAGGGATTAGGGGCTTAGGGCTTAGGGGAACAGGGGCTTATGGGTTAGGAGTTGGGGGAATAATGAGTTAGTGGTTAAGGGGTTAGGGATTGGGGGCTTAGGGGTTAAGGCATTTAGGTGCATTTAGGGGTTTGCGGAATCATGAGTTAGTGGTTACGAGATTAGGGATTGGGGTTAGGGGAATAACGAGTTTGTGGTTAAGGTGTTAGGGGGAGAGAGAGAGAGAGAGAGGGAGAGGAGTCAGAGAGGTAGAGAAGGGTAAGAGAGGGAGACAGTGACACAAAGATGGAAGGTGGAAAAAGAAGGAGAGAGGGAGGGATATAGAGAGAGGATTAGAGGGTAGAGAGAGAGAGAGAGAGAGAGAGAGAGAGAGAGAGAGAGAGAGATTGGGGAAGAGAGAGGGAGGTAGGAGAGAAAGGGAGAGAGAAGAAGGACGAGAGATAGGACATAAGAGAGAGGAACCAATATCATAGAAGAAAGAATATGTGACCAAATTACTCTATAGGTAGATGGGAGATAGGGGCACCCTACCTACCTAAATAAATGTCTAAACCAAATGTGGTGTGATAGTATGTAATGGTGGTTGATTATATGAGGAGAGGATTTTACGAGGAGGCACTAGATTTTTAATGTGATATAAAAAAAACAAGTACCAAACCTAACCATTTCACATTCACCAATGTTCTGTTTGCATGTGCTAATTTGGTAAATTTGGAACATGGAAAAGGAGTCTTGTTTTGTGATCACCTCCCACGAGGATTCACTAATTGTCAGAACACAACGCTTGTGGTTGCATCTTCTAAATCATCATCACTTCCACCAACACCTCATCCAATAATGCTAGTATAAAAAGTCTCAGGCTCTCGGAAGCCAAAAGGAACATAATGCATGCACCCTCAATCTCTTGTACATACTTGTAGCTCTCCTCTCAAACCAAAGCCACTAGTGTTGTGTGTTCACTTTGCCCTGAATCTTGTGCAAACATCCTGAGGTAAGAAGCTATTGCACCAAGGTATGGATCCACTATGTGTCATATCCATTGAAGGAGAACATTTTCCAAACAATAGGTAAATTCTCACAACTATCTCTCCGTGGGATGTTGAGAACTCCAAAATGCCACATGCTCATTAATGAAATCTATAAATTGAGAACTTTCGGACAAGACTCGAAGTCATACAGAACTTGGACCAAAAGGCTCAAGATCTGGGTAGCACAAAGGAACATCGGCAATATGATTTGTACTATTCTCATCTAGATCATTTTGCATGGATATATCCTGGAGTTGAAATGCATATTCCAAGTTCTATAGAACATCTCCCATGGAAGGCCTGTTGAATCCCATCTCTTCCAAGAAATTTTCGGTTGTGTCCCTAAACATTTTCAGAGAACTAGAGTATATGGTCCCAACAAGGTGAGGGTCAATGATTTTTTCAAGCTTGCCCTTATTCTACGAGTGCATTTTCCACTCTTATAAATTGAATTTTTCTATGGGAAATACATTATTAAGATTTTCCCTTGCACACAAGAACTCTAGTAACACTACTCCAAAAGAATACACATTAGATTTCTCTGTTATTTGCTGCCTCCTGAAGCATTCAAGATCAAGGTACCCAAGGGAAAAAATACCTTTGGATCCAATCTTTGAATGTCCAAGGTCTACCACCTTTTCTCGTGATCCTGTGATCTTAGAGATATTTGACATTTAGATAAGAACAGAGGATTCACGACAAGGGAATTAGATTGCATTGACTATATATTGGATCTTCATTGGTATCTCACGAGTCAAACAGTTTGCCAACAAGCCGAGGGAGTCTAAATTGGTGCAGCTGAAAATGAAAGTCAAGATTGTTCTATCGAGGCCAAATTACACAATGCTAAGCTTGAAAACCCTCTCATTATTGTAGGTCACGCCTTCGAGCTCCGAGATTGTGATGTTGCAGGGGTTTTGATCTGGTCTCCAATCCATGGTCACACCTTTGAGCTCTAATATGGTGATATTGTAGGGGTTTTTATCTTGTCTCTAGTCCACTGCGTGAGATTGGGTACATAAACCTGGCACGATGTCGGGTTAAGGGACATTATGAGTATTCGACGAATAAATCTCGATAGAGAAATGGGATTCTGGAGACATTGGCTATCATACATATTTGGTTTCCTCTGTCAATGAACCAAAGTTGTCAGTCCTCCAAAAGGAGCCTTATTACCATTCTTTCCTCCAAAACTGGGGTTCATTAGTGTTGCCATATATGCTAATAAACCCCCTTCACCATCTCCCCCATTAGGAAATTTGAGCTGTCAAACAAAAATGTGAAGGTCAAGCTCTCCATCATTGAGGGTTATATGGCATGTCTTGTAACTATGCAAAGAATCTTCTTTTCAATACATTTCTAGATGGTGGTGTGATGCATATATCCCATTTAATTTTGCTCACTCACCTTATTATCAAGTTATGCGGGACTCTACTATATCTACAGGAAAGGGCTTCAAAGTCCCTACTATGCATGACTCGAGGGGAGTTTTTTTGGAAAACTAGATTTACTACTTTGATTATTAGTCAAATATAAAACCAATAATATTGTTTTATTTAAAGCTTAATTTGATATAATCATGTAAATTATGTATTAAATGAAATAAATATATTCATTGGTACAATTCTCATAGAAATTAATAAAACTAAACACATTTATCCATTATTACATAATAAACCATAATTAAATATTTTGAATTACATATTTATAACCATCAATAGAGGTTTATATATTATTAAAAAATGAAATAAATTTCGTACTTCAACAAGCAGCAAAAGTTCATAATACCATTAAAAATTAACCAAGGTTCATATCAAACAATTAATAAAAGTTCATACACCATTAAAAAATTAATTAAGGTTCATAACTAAATTAACAAAGGTTCATACAATACTCCCCGATGGGGGTGAGGTTTGAGCAACACGTGAAAGGCGTCTTGCATGAGTAAATATAAGTGGAGCAAGGGTGAGGGACGATACTCCCAGTCCCTTCACCATAAAGCATGCAACAAGAGAGTTACTGGCTTCACGTTGGAAATTTGTGTGAAAAATAGCTATGCATTGGAGTTTGGGGGTGGTGAAAGGATAAAGCGAGGGAAGATGAGGGAGCCCAACATTAGACTCTTAAAATGGTTTGGTGTTGGTCCTGATGGTGGCCTCCGAAGAGGAATCATAAACGTCGCAGAAAGGTTTATAGAGGGAGTGGATTGTGTGTGCTTGTCGTGGGAATTTGTTGGTGCAGTGTGTTCAACTAGTCCCCGCTACTAAGTTTCTTAGCCATTGACTGCGTCTGGGTTGAGGATAGGAATTTAAAGGGAAGTGAGCTCACTGGTTTCCATTTTTCTTGGCTTTCAGTGAGCCTGCTTTTTCGTGATAAGAGAGGAATCTAAAATTTTCATTCCAGGAAACCTGGAGGGTGGTGGCAGAAAAATAGTTTATTTTCCAAATTTTGTGCCCTCCCGTGTGGGTGTGACAGTGTTTGGTGGATTGGTGTGTGGTCTCTATGTGGAGAATTTGGAGGCTGGTCACTGCCCTCGGGGAATTTACGCTCAGACGTCGACTAATTTCTCATTTCTTGTTGTTCAATTTCCTATGTTGGTTTGGTGGGTGATGGTATTTGGTTTTGCTGGTGGTGGAAGTATTTATCTGGTAGTGGGAGGTGTCTTTGTACTTCCCTGTGGTGGTGGAAGATGACATTTGGCTCCTTCTCTAGTGGTGTTTGTTTTCTATAGTGGAGGGTCTGGTCTCTGGACTCTGCACACAGTGGGTTTCCTCAACCTTGGCGAATTATGAAGCCCCCGGTGTGGTGTCGGTGTTCTCCCTCCCCTATCCTCCATGGCCATTTGGGGGTGGTAGACTCAGAAATAATCATGGTGGCTCAACAATAGGGTGCAAAAACTGCGAGGCATGCGTGACTCGTTGGTGTGGGTGCACATGGGGGATGTGGAGGAGGTAAGAAGGGGGGATAACAGAGGTGGGGGTTTGAGGGTTCAAAATCAGATTCATCAGGGTAGAGGAGGTCGTGGTGGCAAGGGGAATCGTGGGTTTGATTGATTTGAGGTAAATGAGGGGCAGGTTATCCAATATTGCTACCTAGAGAAATATCATGCACTTATCAACAACCTGATGGAAAAAGTGGACACAACTGAAAGATTATGTCGTGAGGAGCATGCAATGCAGATGGAAACATTGGACCGAATGCATTATTTACAGTGCCAAGTCCGAGAAAGACTGGTGGTGGTTTGGCGAGGCCAAAATCAACTCACTGAGAAAGTAGAAAAGTTGGAGACTTGGTTGGCGCACTTTGAAGGGCACGGTCAGTGTAACTTCTGTCCTCCACCGCATCTAGGAACAACCCCGAACAACCTTGCATCCATCACATTGGATGACTAGTATGCTATTTGGTGTTCTTTATGTTTTATACGTGTTTTTGTGTCTTTGGCCCAACCATTTATGGACAATGTCCATATCCCTCTTTTGTTTTTTATTGCATCTGGTGCAAATTTTTGTTAACAAACCGAGTCGAGGTGAGACCACCTGTTTTGTAACTGGCTATATGTACTCCATTTTTCCTACATGAATATGACATTAACTTACAAAAAAAACAAAGCTTCATACATCATTAAAAAATTAATTAAGTTTCATACTTAAATTAATAAAATTTGACACCTATTTACTAAATAGGTCTATAAATATATATTTTAGGTTTATCTATTTAGTATTTATCAAATGTAAATATGATGCTTTAATACTAGATTTAAATGAACTCACATGTTAAGCATACAAATTGCTATATTTATCTATTTATTAAATGTAAATATGAAGATTTAACCTTAGATTAAAATAACTCACACTTTTAACATAAATCAATGAAGTTTAAAAATTAAACTTTATGGCCAAATATTAAATATAAATATAAATATTAATTTGGCTATCTAATTAATATTATAACCTTTACTAAAATTATAATGAAGGCACTAGTGTAAAGTTGATAGATGATACATGCAATTATGTTAATTGTAGATGAATCCATCTGCACTGTTAAACTTTAGAGACAAAAGGGTATTCGTAATTTTAACACTGTAAATTCAGAGACCCCTTTGTCTCTAAATTTTAACATTGCAAATGGATTCAAAGACAACTATAGTGAAATGTAACACTTTGGTACCAAAATTGCAATTTTCCATATATGGAACGACACAATTAAAAATTACTGACATAAATGACTAATTCATATACTTGTTGTACTTGTTATTTGGCCATATTTTTATTCTAGGACTATAATAGTCATTTACATTAATCATTATTAATTTTGTCAATTATTATCTAGTCATATATTTTAATCCCAGACTAAATTAATCATTTAAGTTAGTCTCTTTTACTTTAGTCACTTATTATCTAGTCATATATTTTTTCCCTAGACCAAATTAGTCTTTTAATTTAGTCCCTTTTAGTTAGTCACTTATTATCTAGTCGTATATCTTATTCCAAGACTAAATTAGTCATTTAAGTTAGTCATTTTTAGCTCGGTCACATAAAATTGCTCAAATTTAGTAGTAATTCACTTGAAATAATTGCGGTGACTAACATTTTTAGTCACCTAGTCATTAATTTCATCATTTTTTACTAGTGGATTCCCAACTTGCGTGGTGTTGCTTGATTGTAAGTTCACTTACTCGATATGGATAGTATAACATTAGTTGTTTTCTACAATGATTTTCAATGTCCTTGTATTTCTTATATCTCACGCATCTAATGACATGGTTTATTTGCTTGTTTGTGTTTTTGTCCTTTCTTTGTATAACTAGATGAAAATTATACTAAACATACGACATCAATAGCTACAGGACGTAGGATATAGAAGTCACTGATCGATGGGCACATGATGTCTTCTGAGTCATCTTCTTCCTTTTACAATTTATTTATTTATTTTTAAGGACAATTGCATGTCCGTCTACAAGAGATGTGCTAATGAAAATATATTTTCATAAATTACGGTTTAGTGGTAGCGATAACACAATATGAAGTGCTTGATGTGAAGACATTTGTTGAAAATTGGCCAAAGCCTTTCCTAGAGAACTAATGGTATTCATGATATCATATTTTGTTTTTAGATTATCTTCGTGTATTTTCCTAAATGTTCTTGTAAGTGTTTTATCTTATTTTGTGATGTAATAACTATAGTACATGCCGCTACATATGAATCAAGTACAAATTGTGAGTCAGCGTTTGAATTCTAAATTCCTGGAATGTGTTGTGCAAAGTTATTTTCCCTGGTGTCAACTGGCTTTCTTTGCAACAATAGATTTGTTCGATTTAGTGTACATTGGATAACATGTATGTATTCATCTTGTACTAGTCCAAGGTTATCTAAAAAGCTATAAAATGTATCATTTTCATCATATTTGGTATTGTTAATGGTCTCACATATTAACTTTCCATTTGCTTTTGTTTTATTGTTATCAAATTTAAGAGGTTGAAGTATTTTGGTTGCATTCATTGGTGGTATAGGGAAATTGAATTTGTAATTAGAATTTCTATTCTTTCTACAACTATTTGTGTGGGAATGATGTTGTAATGCTCTAAGCTCTTTTGCAAGGAGCGATGAGTCTGTTGATCAGCGGTTGTCATTGATGTCAACCCAAGCAGCACCAGGGGCTAACCCAATATTGCATGGGAATTTTGACCTACCAAATTGATATATTATGGGTCAATAATGCTTTTTATGGTTTCTACTTGTTGAGATGTTTCCGTTGATATATGGCACGCCATGTAATTCTTCACGGTTTGAGAGATACTCATGTTTGAAGTTTGTACCCCCAGTTAGTGGGCTAAAACCCCATGGGGTTGGGGCATGGGTCATTGAAAAGTCATAATTAATATTTTTTAAGCTCCTAAAATTCCTCCCACATTCACTTGTTGAAGCCCCTCTCAACCTAAGCATTTATATAAATTGTGCTCCTCATTTCCTCCTTATCACAAGGTATTCAGCCATACGAAACGGTCTGTATTCGGAATTTTTTCGCTCTAACTTTGTTTCTGAAGGATCGAAGCTTATGAAAGTGACGAAATCTTGAGAAAGGCTGTAGGTAAAAATTTTTAGATCAAGATGCACAATATTTTTGGAGATATGATTAGTGTATGTCAGGGTTTTTACAGGCTCCTGAAATTCATCGCAAAGAAGTGACCTTGGTAAATTCGTCATAACTCTCTCTCTGAGTATTGGATTGGAATGCCGTAAAAAGTGACGGATAGTGCATAGTCTGTACTTTTCGTTATATCAATTTAAGAAACAAATGAAGAAACGGTGACACATGGAACGCCGTACAAGTGCGCTCTGCTGAAATAGTCCATAATTAGAGAATTGTGAGAGATTGGGTATAACTATCTCTTCAAGAATCCAAATTGGGTCAAACCTATGGCATTGGAAAGATCACTCAGAGGACTACTACAGGACCAAAAATCAGATGTTGAGGATATGAAATGACAGAGATACACCAGATTCAATATCGAGCTCCTAGAAGGCAAGAAAAAACTAGATCATGTGTTGTCAAGGGTTGCAAAGGACCAAACCTTCTATGGCAGAAAAGCAAAGAAAGGTGCAGAAGATAGTAGCATGACAAGAGCAGCAACCAAGGTGCATAACAACAGCAAGAAGTTCATCATATGAAGTCTTCAAGTGGGTAGCACTGCATACAATAATTGTAAATGTATCATTATACTTAGTCATTGTAAATACATTATTGTACAAATAGTACTAGTGTCTATCTGCCAAGGGTTGAAGAGGCAGTGTTGGGAGGTCTAGGATCATCATTAGGTGGTTGTATCAAAGTTGGGGTTATGGTATAGTATATCTTCTTCTTCTGCATCATTCTATATCATTGTAAAGTGGACCATTTTCCTTGGTACGAGAGTCCATTCTTCTTTTATTATTCTATAGGGTGGTAGGGTGGTGTTAGGGTGAGTTGTAGCTCATTGGGTGTTGGGGCATCTGTCTAGTTGAATACTGAAGAATCTCGGGCATTGGAGCGTCCATCTAGTGGGAGCTGGAGAAGAATGATTTTCTAGATTCTAGGAAGTTGGAGCTTTATTTTCAATTGGAGTTGAATATTAAAGAATTATTAGAAAAGCATTAGGTGGTTTTTTGTCCCGGAGTGGGTTTCCACCTTAAAAAAACTGTGTGCATTCGTGTTCCTCTTGTTTACTGCTATCATTGTACAAACACTGATAATAATTGAAGATTAACTAATGCTCTAATTGAAAGGAATATTGATTCACCCCCCCCCCCCTCTCAGTATTTCCAACAATTGGTATCAGAGCTTGGTTCCTTCAATAGCTGTTTAACAGTTGGAAGGAGGTCATGGAGCATACCAAGAATGGTGTACCTCTATTCAATGAAAATAATTATGCACTCTGGAAAGGAAGAATGGAGGTCTATCTCTTGGCACAAGGTTATGAAGTATGGGACATTGTTCAAAATGGATTTACATCAACCACAGATGAACAAGGTAAGAAGAATTTGGTAAATGATGCAAAAGCAAAGAATATTATTATCAGTGGACTTATTGAATCTGCTTATCATAAGGTGTTGGGTTGTAAAACCGCCAAAAATTCATGGGACAAGCTTGAGAATATATATGCAGGTGACTCAAATTTCAAAGAAGCAAAGCTTCAAATCTATAGAGCAAAATTTGAGCAACTCAGAATGAAAGAAGATTGCAACATTGCTGCATACTTCCAATACATTGATGAAATAACCAATACTCTGGAAGGATTGGGAGAGCCAGTTGACGAGAAGACTATTATATGGAATATTCTTAGAACGTTACCAGGGAGATTCAACCCAAAGGTATCGGTCTTAGAATATAGTGAAAATTTGGACAAACTCAGCAAGGAAGAATTACATGGAGTTCTCATAGTATATGAAATAAGACTTGATGAAGAAAAGGGTACTTCAAATATAGAAACTACTTTCGTTGCATCTAAGCAAACCAATAAGGACAAACAACCTTCAATTGAAATGACATACACCTGCAAGTGTGAAGAAAAGGGAGATGATGGTGAAGGTCTTTCAGATGAAGAATATTCTTACCTTACGAGAAAACTAAAACCTGGTAAGGGAAAATTCAAAGGTAAACTTCCATTGATATGTTTCGGTTGTGGTGAGGTTGGGAATTTTGTAGCAAAATGTCCGAACAATAGTGATGGCAACTCAAAAATAAAGAAAGTCTTTAAGAAATTCAACAAGCAAGGAAAAAACAAAGGATCCAAAAGGAACTTTCTCTCTAAAGAAGATAGCTCCTCATCCGATGAAGAAAGTGACAGCAAAGAAGAAGCCAATGAGAAAGTATTTTTTATGGCCAAGCACAATAAACAAGAAGTATCAAACAATGAAGAAGAAGGCTTGACCATAGAAGAATTTTATGAGGAGGCAATCAAGCTTATAAAAGAGCTCAATGCTGAGAATATCTGTTCCAACACTCTTGAAGAACAAGTTCAAGGTCTCAAAATTGAGGTTGAAGAACACAAATGTATTGAAGATTCACTTCAAAAGAATTTGGAAGAAAGCAACCAAGAAAGGGAAGCATTAGAAGCCAAAGTAGTCTCGCTGCATAAGGAAGTGAAGAAGGGAAAAACTGTCCAAAACTATGCCATCAACTCAAGGGCATTGGAAGAACTCATCAACAATCAATGATCTTACAACGACAGAATTGGCCTCGGTTACAAAGAAGAAGAAGCAGGACCTTCTACAACAAAATACAATGAACCTATGAGATCTGAAATACATGAAGACTTCATTGGATAAGATTCGCAAGCACATCCTTGGAAGATGATTCCTCGACGGAGATTTTCATCCAGATACCAACATATGTTTCATGGCTATTGTTATTCATGTGGAAAATTTGGTCATAAAGCTATAGAATGTCGCATGTACCCTATGAACCAATACAATTACAAGAGATTATTCAAATATGAACTTCCCAAGGCTCAACGAAACATCATCAGGTTTGAAAATTTAAGAAATAATTTGGAATGTTACAAATGTCAGAAATTTGGACACATAGCCAGAGACTGCAGACTTGAAAATGCTCCAGAAGAATCTTTGAAGCCACAGAATGAACGAACATGGAAGAAGAAGAAGACTAATAATTGTGCTCTCGCTCTCAAGGCTCAAAAAAAGAAGGATGTGTGGTATGTTGACAGCGGTTGCTCAACGCATATGACTAGAGATAGAAGGAAATTCGTATCTATAAAAGAGAAGAAGGATGGAACCATATCCTTTGGAAATGATGGATCTTCAAATGTTATAGGATCAGGTACCGTCACTCTCGGAAGCAAATATGTTATAGCCAAGAATGTTCTATTGGTCAAAAACATGAATCACAATCTACTCAGTGTTGGACAAATGTGTGATCAAGGACACACAATGCTATTCAACTCCACAAAATGTGAAATTAGGAAAGGCAGGTATGGTAAAATTGTGGCTATAGCAAGTCGAGCTCCAAACGACATATATGTTCTGGATGAAGCAACTAAAGCATGTCTACTAGCTAAAGAAGATGAAAGTTGGTTATGGCACAAACGAATGGGTCACATAAAATTTGACAATCTTGTCAGGATAAGCAAAAAGGAAGCAGTACGAGAAATGCCGAAAATCTCAAAACCTTCCAACACACTATGTGAGGCATGTCGGCATGGCAAGCAGAGAAAAGTCCAATTTAAAACAAAAGAACACTTTTCATCACATCCATTGGAATTGATACATACTGATCTATGTGGTCCTGTGAGAACAAAAGGCTTAGATGGAGAATTTTATTTCATGTTAATGATAGATGACTATACCAGGATGACAGTCGTCAGTTTCCTAGAGAAAAAATCTGAAGCATTTGAGTGCTTTAAGATCTACAAGGAGTTGGTTGAAAATGAAACTGATTTGAAAATAAAGTGTTTAAGATCAGATAATGGTGGAGAATTCACTTCCAAATTATTTCAGCAATACTGTGACGAAAATGGAATAAAAAGGCAATTTTCAACAGCATGAACACCTCAGCAAAATGGAGTTGCTGAAAGAAAGAATAGAACTGTACAGGAAATGGGTAGAACAATGTTGAAGGACTTAAAATTGGATGAAAAAATCTAGGTTCAAACAATTGATACAACAGTCTTCATTATCAACCGAAGTCTTCTTAGAAATAATTGCAAAAAGACTCCATATGAATTATGGAAAGGAAAACCAGCGAATGTAAAATATTTCAGAATCTTCGGAAGCAAATGTTATATCAAAAGAGAAGATCAAAATTTAGGTAAGTTTGAATCACGTGTTGATGAAGGTATCTTTGTTGGTTACTCACGCAAAAGAAAGGCCTATAAATGCTATAATCTAACACGAAAACAGATAGTGGAGAGCATAAATGTTACATTTGACGAAGATGGTGTTCTAGCGAGTAATGATGAAGATCTAGAATCTTTGAAACTTGAGACAGAGGCTGAAAAAGACACAGATAAAATTGTACAACAAGAAGCAACTATCAACGAGGATGAAGTAAACAATGATCATCAAGACATACTAGAACAACAACAAGAAGCTCCTCCAAGGAGAACAAAAGAGTGGATTCAAAAGAACCATCCATCAAATCAAATCATTGGTGACATAAATGAAGGTCGACATCTTTGTTCATCACAACAAGCTCACGTTGCTTTTCTAGCAACCTTTGAACCTAGTAGTTTTGAGGAAGCCAGCCAAAATGAACATTGGGTAGCAGCTATGAATGAAGAATTGGATCAAATTGAGAAGAACAACACCTGGGAATTAGTTCCACGACCAAAAGATAAAAATTTCATTGGGACTAAATGGGTGTTCAGGAACAAATTGAATGAAGATGGGCAGGTTACCAGAAACAAAGCAAGATTGGTTTGCAAAGGCTATGCACAAGTGGAAGGAATTTATTTTGACGAAACATTTGCACCAGTTGCCAGAATGGAAGCCATCCGAATGTTTCTCGCCTCTGCATGTTCAAGAAAAATCAAAGTCTACCAAATGGATGTTAAGTCAGCATTTCTAAATGGAGAATTAGAAGAAGAAGTTTACATCGAACAACCTGAAGGTTTTCTACTATCACAAAAAGCAGACTATGTCTGCAAGTTAAAGAAGGCTCTATATGGTCTCAAGCAGGCTCCGAGAGCATGGTATGCTTGTCTTGATGGATATCTACATCAACAAGGGTTCAAGAAAGGTACTGTTGATAGCAATCTTTATGTACAAATAGATAAAGACAATTTAACAATTGTTGAGGTATATGTGGATGATATAATATTTGGTAGCAATGATGATCGACTAAGTAAGAACTTTTCTACAAAGATGCAAAGTGAGTTTGAGATGTATTTACTTGGTGAGCTGACATACTTCTTAGGGCTTCAAATATCTTAGCAAGAGAAAGGAATATTTATATGTCAAGCCAAGTACATCAAGGAAATGCTCAAGAAATTCAAAATGGAAGATTGCAAACCCGTCTTTACTCCAATGATAACAGGTTGCAAATTGAGCATAGATGACTCATCCAAGAATGTGGATTAGAAGTTGTACAGATCTATGAGTGGTAGTCTTCTATATGTAACAACCTCTCGGCCAGATGTTATGCAAGCAATTGGACAAGTAGCAAGATTCCAGGCAGCACCAAAAGAATCACATATTATTGTCGTCAAAAGAATTCTTCGATATCTAAAGGGCACAGAAGAATATGGCTTGTGGTATCCCAAGGGTAACAATCTCATTATTCAAGCCTTTATAGATGCAGATTGGGCAGGAAGTGTTAATGATTGTAAGAGTACTAATTGAGCAGCATTCTATCTAGGTGGTTGTCTCGTATCATGGTTGAGCAAAAATAAAACTTCAATCTCGTTATCTATAGCGGAAGCAGAATACATTGCAGCAACATCATGTTGTAGTCAAGTTCTTTGGATGAAAAAAACTTTGCAAGATCTTCAAGTACAATTCAGTGAGCCTATTCCCATATTCAGTGACAACACTAGTGCCATCAACATCTCCAAGAATCCTGTCATGCATTCAAAAACAAAACACATTCCGATCAAATATCATTTTGTTAGAGAACAAGTCGCTGAAAAGAATATCAAACTTGAGTATGTTTGTACAAAAGAAAAAATTGTTGATATCTTCACTAAGCCTTTATCTCATGAATCATTTGAATATCTTCGTCAAAAGCTTTGGATTCTCCCAAGTTCTCGTTAGATTTTCCTTTTTCAAGAATATAAAGAGGGAGTGGAAGTGTGTACAGGTCTGCAGGACGATTGTGTGTCAGCGAGAGTGGAAGTGTGTACAGGTCTGCAGGATGGTTGTGTTTCAGGGGGAGTTAACATTTGCCCTTGATGTCAAAGGGGGAGATAATGTTGTAGGAAGAGGTGTCATGATCGCAGGGGGAGTACTTGTGTTGCCATCAATGCCAAAGGGGGAGATTATTGATCAACGGTTGTCATTGATGTCAACCCAAGAAGCACCAGGGGCTAACCCAATATTGCATGAGAATTTTTACCTAACAAATTAATATATTCTAGGTCAATAATGCTTTTTATGGTTTCTACTTGTTGAGATGTTTCCGTTGATATCTGGCACGCCATGTAATTCTTCACGGTTTGAGAGATACTCATGTTTGAAGTTTGTACCCCCAGTTAGTGGGATAAAACCCCATGGGATTGGGGCATGGGTCATTGAAAAGTCATAATCAATATTTTTTATGCTTCTAAAATCCCTCCCACATTCACTTGTTGAAGGCCCTCTCAACTTAAGCATTCATAAAAATTGTGATCTTCATTTCCTCCTTATGCAAGGGATTCGGCCATCTGAAACAGGTCATCTTGGAATTTTCGCTCTAACTTTGTTTCTACAAAGTTTCAGAAGCTGAAATTTTTATGAGGTGAAGCTGAAATCCTGAGGAAGCTGCAATAAAAATTTCAGATCAATATGCACAACATGTTTGGAGATATGATCTATGTAAGTCAGGGTTTTTGCAGGCTCCTGAAATTCATCTCAAAGAAGTGACCTTGGTAAATTCGTCATAACTCTCTCTCTGAGTATCGGATTGGAATGCCGTAAAAATTGACGGATAGTGCACAGTCTTTAATTTTCTCTCTATGAATTTAAGAAACAAATGAAGAAACAATGACACGTGGCACTCCGTACAAGTGCGCTCTGCTGAAATAGTCCATAATTAGGGCATTGTGAGAGATTGGGTATAACTCTCTCTTCAAGAATCCAAATTGGATCAGACCTTTGACATTGGAAAGATGACTCAGAGGACTACTACAGGACCAAAAATCAGATATTGAGGATCTGAAATGACAGAGATACACCAGATTCAATATCAAGCTCCTAGAAGGCAAGAAAAAGCTAGATCATGTGTTGTCAAAGGTTGCAAAGGACCAGACTTTCTACGACAGAAAAGCAAAGCAAGGTGCAACAGATGGTAGCATGAAAAGAGAAACAACCAAGGTGCATAACAGCAGCAAGAATTTCATCATATGAAGTCTTCAAGTTGGCAGCACTGCATACAATCATTGTAAAGGTATCATTATACTTAGTCATTGTAAATACATTATTGTACAAATTGTACTAGTGTCTATCTGCCAAGGGTTGAAGAGGCAGTGTTGGGAGGTCTAGGATCATCATTAGATGGTTGTATCAAAGTTGGGGTTATGGTCTAATATATCTTCTTCTTCTGCATCATTCTATATCATTGTAAAGTGGACCATTTTCCCTGGTACGAGAGTCCATTCTTCTTTTATTCTTCTATAGGGTGGTAGGGTGGTGCTAGGGTGAGTTGTAGCTCATTGTTTGTTGGGGCATCCGTTCAGTTGACTACTGAAGAATCTCGGGCGTTGGAGTGTCCCTCCAGTGGCAGTTGGTGAAGAATTCTTCTCTAGATTCTAGGAAGTTGGAGCTTTATTTTCAATTGGAGTTGAATATTAAAGAATTATTTGAAAAGCATTAGGTCGTTTTTGTCCCGGAGTGGGTTTCCACCTTAAAAAAACTATGTGCATTTGTGTTCCTCTTGTTTACTGCTATCATTTTACAAACACTAATAACAATTGAAGATTAACTAATGCTCTAATTGAAAGGAATACTGATTCACCCCCCCCCCCCCTCTCAGTATTTCCAACAGAGTCAGTTGACAAGTATTTATCAACAAATTTTCGAGTTCAATGTTTGCTTCTTTACCATAGATTCGTGTAGATTTTATCCATAATAAGTTATGTTCATGTTCAGTACCTCGATTTTGGAATTCTGTTACATATAAATAATCATTGATCTCTCCATAGTACTTATGATCATGAGCTATTAACTGATGTAGGGTGTCTCTCCTAAACCTATAATAATGTACATAAGTAATAGGGTCATTTCTTATTAATGAGTGGGACTCATTTTCATTTAATTCATTTTTGGTTAGTCTTCTAGTGTTTTGTTTTGTGTGTCTCAATGTACTCATTAGGGGATATCGAAGATGCTTTACACTACTAAAGGACACAAAGAAAGTGGGTGGGCCTAATTGTCGAATCATTGCATAGAGTTTGTTATGCATCTCTTGATGGTAGTCTGGTGAAGTCTGGATTTTTTTGAAGTCCATGTACCCAATTCCAGACTTTAAAATAAGATCCACGTTTTGTTTTGACCTTACATCTTTCGCAACTAGTTTCCTTCCCTTTAGTTTCCATTTTCAAATCATAATCCACATTGTGTTCAATACCTGACTTCTGATAATGTGAATTTCTTTATAAAACAGGTTGCTTGTATGGTAAGCAAAATCACAGTTTTTGTGAAGCACCTCCCATCGACAAATCTTCTAATATATGCAGTTTTCTAACATATCGCTTGGTCGTTTGTTGCCATAAAAGAGTGATGAAAAATTGATCTCTTCTCAATACTTATCTTTGAAAATACCTAATGGCATGTATCTTGTAGCAGGTGCATTTTTAATTTGTTTAGTTACAAGATCATGGATAGTATGTGCATCAATGAATCCATGAACCAATGTTTTTGTGGTTGGTTCATCAATATCTTGGTTCTCATTCTCGCTATATTCAACTTCAGTTGAATTTTTGTATGTTTCTTGGTTTTCTAGAAATGCTTGCTTCTAATTGTCATCTATCGTATCGTTTTCTAGCTTATAAAACATTATTTTGCAGGATTGTTTTAATGCTTTCATGACATTGTGAAATCAAACTTGACCAAATGCATAAGCACTTTTGAATCTTAAACTCTTTTTCGGAACAATTGCCACTGTGCCAATATCTTTTATAGTTTGAGGCAATGTAGACTGAATTCTAGAAATGTTAGTTGACACATTAATGACTCCTCGAGCTAACTTTAGTTGCAGTTTTTTTTTACAATGGCCCAATTCCTATATTTGCAAGAAGGGCAGTCATAATGTGACTAGTCTTTCCTCTACTTTAGTGAGTTTTTTAAGTGTCGTAGTTCCATCGTTTCTTCTTATTTGTCCAAAAATTGCATATATAGGAATTGTGTCATCTTCAATTGCTTTTTTGCGATGTTTGCAAATGTAGGCATTTCTACTATTTGGACTGGAATTCTTAACCAAACTATTTGATAGGTTGGCCTAAGAAACATCTCTTTTGAAAAAAATTGTTTCACAACATGAACAATAAAGAATAGTTGTGTCACTTATCCGTGTTCGATATTAATGTTCAAACTTTGATATTTTTGTTTATTTCTTCGTTGACCTTGGTTGGATCAATGTATCATAATTTTGATATCTTTGAGTGTCCTAAAATATCCTTTTATATTGTAGATACATCGTGTTCTAAATTTTCTATTACTAGTTCTTGTTTCATTGTTCTTGTGTTATATGCGAGTTTTATTTTTTGTGTTTTCATTTTTTTGTATAATGGCCTTAATTGCATGCAAAGATAGTTTTTTTTTTATTTTTTCTTACACCAAAGGAAGTTACAAATTTTCTTTGTGACATGTTCATAATATTTTATTTCACATGTCTAAGTGACTGAATTTTTATTGTGTCACCAACAGGTTCTAGATTTTCTAGAACTACTACTTGTTTCATTTTCATTGTGTTATATGTTTTCAACTTTTTTCGAATAATGCCCTTGAGCACATGCAAAGATAAACTTTTGTTGTGCTTGTTAAAGTAACAAAATGGTTTGAATTGGCTTTTGACAAGTTGACATTTTGCTTTAGGTTGTGTTTCAGTATTGTTTTTTAATGAATGTGCTAAATGCAAAATCACAGTGTCCTTAGCATTGATATGAGTTGGTCGATTAGATGTTTGACTTGTGTCATTTCTATTCAAAATATGACAAGTTTCTATGTTATCTTCTTTAGTCAATTTGTTCATTTGTTCGTATGAGGTCTTGGTTTGTTGTTGAAATTTATAGGTTAGCGTAGTCTCCTCTATAAAGAAAAGGTTCAAAGTGCCCATTCAGAGGATCTTCGTCATGGAATAATATATCGCAAGTGTTTGTTGTAATAGTTGAATTAAAGTGCAAATAAATTCTCACATTTGTTTTGGACCAAACTCTAATGGGAATTTTTAATCAATTTGATAACCAATGTATACAAAAAAAATCTCCCCATAGGCCTCTCGTTTCTAGTGGGATATTAATTGACGTTGATCTAGACATTTTGTCTAAACAAAATTGACGATTGCCTAATATTGTGCATTTTTTCAGTGACTCTTCACGGAGTTATGGTTCGTAAGACAAAATTTCTTCTTCATCTTGTTTCTCTAGACATTTTTCTAAAATATTGTATTGTTCCTTTCCTAAGCTCTATTGATGTGTATCTAAAATTTATTAAAGGTTCTAAAGTATCAAACAAACAGTGTCCAATCAGATATAAGAAATTATTCATGCGAAACATGTTATATTTTTCCAAGAAAAATGCCAATTTTTCTTTTTTTGAGATGAGGCAGACATGATAACGCTTGATTTGTTAACACTTTATTTGTTTATTTGTTCATACGAGCTATTGCTTTGTTGGTGAAAATTAAAATTTCGAATAGAGTCTTGTCTAGAAATTAGAGGTCCAAATTTGCCATTGAGAGGATGTTCGTCATGGAATAAAAGGTCACACGTGTTTGTTGCAACACTTTGAGTTAAAGCGCAAATAGACTCTCATGTTCGTTTCAGACCAAACTCTAATTGCAATTTTCAACCAATTTGATCACCAATGTATATAGAAAATATCTCCCCATAGGGCTCTAGATTCTAGTGGGATATCAGTTGACGCTGATCTAGACATTTTGTTTAAATATAATTCACGGTGGCTAATGTTATACATTTTTTAATGTTATGGATTTCATGTTCATAAGATAAAATTGCTTCTTTATCTTGATTTTCTAGGAATTTTCCATAATACTGTATAGTTCATTTTTTTAACGCTACTGATGTGTATCTAAAACACGGTAAAAGTTATAAACTATCAAACAAACAGTTTCCAATCAAATATAATAAATTGTTCACACGAAACAGGTTATGATTTTGCAAAACTAATGTCAATTTGTCTTTTTCAAATGAGGCAGACATGATGACGTATAATAGTTCAATGCAAAACATATGCTTAGAAATTCAATGCAATTATAAAGGATAGTATCATAAGATCAAGTTGAACAATGAAGCTTGATGTAGAATAGGAAGTAGTTGTTGTGTACCTATGAAATTTGAAGTATCAAGTACAAATGTCTATTCAACAATTTAGATTGCAAGTGTAAGTGTAGTTATTGTATAGCTGTGAAATTTGAAGTACCAAGTACAAATTTCTATTCAACAATTCAGACTGCAAGTGTAAGTGTCAACTAAGCTACTAAGATTGCAAATGGGACAGTCAAGTAAACTAGTTAAACAAAAGACATCCAAGAAGGAAAATGCTAATAATTAGTACATAAATTAATGACTGCAGAAAATATAGATTGCCGAAAATTGTAAATGGCAATACTAATCGAGAGTCAAGGATTGCGCTTTTTAACTTTTGTAATAAAATATTCTCTCTAGAGCATTTAAATCATTTGAACAATAGTAGATAATTCCTTTTTTGATTCCTTTCAGATCCGTGTTATGTTTTTCTATGTGATTTTTATATTCAGTATATTGTATTCATTGTATTTAGTATAATTATGATCTAAATTTATGTACACTTGTTTTATTGTGCAAAAGATATTTTGTTGTAGTTGCACCTCTTAACAACCTACAAAATGTCAAGTATTATTTGATTCATTGCACTGAACGAAAGATGAAATTATTGGAAACCTATGATAATAATGGCTACATATATGAAATAGGGTCTATTATACTGAAATATTATTTTTTTCCAACAAACTCATCAAAGTGAGTATTATTTACTTTAACGACTAACAACTTGATGTCATAAGTTGTCAATATAGTCACTTGGTGTGTGCGGTGCCCATAAAGTTGATAGAAGTTCAATCAAAGAAAAAAAATGTAAGTTAAGAAATTGAAAAATGTCAAAAGCCAACCATGAACAGATAATTGAGGATAACATTTCATTTGAATTTTTTTGATTGAACTTTTTGACAATTTCTTCTCCTTAGATTAATATTTTAGAGCTTACAGTTCAAATACAAATTACATTAATCTTTTTTTTTTCACTCGTAAGTTGTACATTTTTAATAATATATTGGGATACATTTAGTTATATGCATATTGTCTCTTATGTACAAGTGTGTTGAAGATTTAGTTCTATCTATATTGTGTTTGTGTGCACACAAGAAGTAATTTACATACATACTTACATTCTTTGGTCTTAAACGATTTTATACATGAATGCAACTTTTAATACATGTTAGCTAATTTTATGTCGTGATTGCAAAATGTATGTATCTAGATCGTATTTGATAATGCTATTTTAAGTTATGTGTAACCACTCCACTTACTCAAATTTTTTTTCTTCTTCTAATTATAGTATTTCATATTGCCATTCTGCCCTTACCTTTTTTACTTTCATCACATTTGTAATATATTACAGATTTTCATTAGAGGATTTTATTTCCATCTTTTGTATTTATTAATCAATAATTGTATTCATACCTCTGAACACTTTTAAGGACATTTGTTCTTTTCGATTTATCGAGGAATTCTCGTTCATTTATATGGCATACATTAATTTAATTCAATGTATATTAATGTATATATATTTAATAATATTTCATACTATTATAATATGAGAGGTTATGTAATTTATATATACAGTTTACCATATATATATATATATATATATATATATATATACTTACTTTGATACATTCATCCTCTAACTAGAATTAAAGTTTCATTCTTAGGATAGATATATCCCTATACCATAACTTTGTTAATGATCTTTAATGTAAGAGTATATATCTTCGATAACATGTAGCATAATCGTTCTATATATATTTGGTAAGTTTTTCAGCGTTATATATATAATACCTCAATTTGAGTCTCGTTCATCATTACATTCTTAACCAACCCTATAAATATACTTGTAAATCATAGAATTTATCATTGGGGTACTAATGTTTACGTTTTGGTATTATGGTATTTTTCATGTCATACCCTAACATTTCTATTTAATTTTCACCTAACTATATTCGCTCACCCACTCTAAGATATTTACGTGAACTCTAATATGACAGGGAAATTTATGTCAAATTTTAATCGTATGTGCAAGTGGATAATTAACAATTATGGTTTTATTTTTTTGACATATCAATAACATATTATTCATATAATTTGGTGCATAATATCTCTGTGTATTTAACTGAACACAGAGAACCACCATCACACATTTAATGTTTCCCATTTTGTTTTTTTAAATCATTAATTCTTAGTACTTCTAGTCTCTATTCATCACATGGGCCTATTGATTATGGATATAATTGTAAGGTCGATTTGATTGTAGTTTGACAGTGTGGATTGAATTCATATTCACTCCAAGTCCTGGTGACTATGATTAGGGTTACGTTTCATTCAGTCATTTTTCATTTGTGTTAGTGTTAGGCAGAAAAATCGTTCTTGCGGACAAAAAAGATCTCCCTAGTATCACAAGGATAGCTAGAAACAAACAAGACAAATGTAAACTACTTTCACTAGATTATATATGATTTAGAATTTTCTATGATGAAGAAAGGACCTATCTGTGATCTAATGCTAGTTGAATTCTTCTTTCTTGTCACTCCAAGAAGTCACATCTTAAGACTTGCAAACAAAGACATGGAAGAGAATCAAAAGCACATATACTAATTCAAAAATCACAAATCTATCTTAATGATCAAGGAATTTAAGAAACAAGTCATTCAAGTAAACACATAAACAACTTATTGAGAAAACAGGATCCATTTGTATTATCTTTAAATAAAAGGAATCTTACAACCACGTTCGCCTTGATGTCGTATAGGTCCTTCCAGGGTCCAGAACAAGAGTTTTCCTTTGGTCCGACAAGCCCTTCCACTCTTTGAACCAACCTAAATACGAGTGTGTAATCGTTCTTGCATGGATAACAGCTAGCAAAAAGAGTATGTTTTTTTTCAGCAATTCCCTTCTCTATCGTAGCTACCAAGTACAAAGCAAGTACTAAGTGTATACAAAATGTATAGAGAAGTTTTACATATATGAGCATGTACCCTTGAGATTGAACCAAAGCTTCAATTTATAGGAGAAGGAAAGTGGTTACAGCTCCAAAATGGAAGGGATAGAGTCCTCTTATCAAGGGATTAAGTTCCAAAGACCAAGGAATAGGCTCCTTTTATGAAGGGATGAATTTTCTAGAAGCTTCCAGCTGGGAGAATATTCGACCAGCGGGGCTTCTAGAATTTACTTTCGCCTTCAATTTACCTTTTACAGGGGTCCACACCTTTAATGAAGAAAACGTGTGGTTAGCTCCGCAGTTTTTAGAGCAAAAGGGTGCGGTGCCGCAGGTAAGGCTAAGGAAAAGTGTGGTACAAGTGTTTTTATGATTTTTACAAGATTTTCTCCAAATTCAAGACTTGGTTTAGGAAATTTAGGGTTGTAGACTTCTAAGAGAGCATTATATAGGTATTAATGAACCCATATAGACAGTAAAATGTCATGGTGACAAAATAATGTGTAACAAATTTCCTCCTAAAGCGCGAAGTCTGAGATAATTCGAAGAGTGAAGTGATTTATCATTCTGAGGATTGGCTTGTGGATGCTGGTTGGAACCTATAAAAACATTCAATGCAAACACACACACACACACACACACACACACACATATATATATATCATCGCTGAGGTAGGCATTCCCATACTCAGAGAAAAAACTAACTAAATCAACACTTAACTAAAATGTTCTTATATAGAAATGATTCTAATATTACATCAATAGTAGACACAGTATGAACGCAACCATCTGTCATGAATAGCCTACTGCATAATGAACAATAAAACTTCTCGTAGCCTGGATGGTGGAAACTAGATCCAAGGTCTTTATTTCTGCTTCCCAAACTAGTAAGATTCTATCCATGCGATTGATTGTGTCGAAGTCGAACATGGTAGAAACTACTTGATTAGCAGTCAATGATGTGAACTGTTAAAAAGTGTGAGAGAAACCACCAATAATGACAATGGATCTCAAAGTACTTAGTACAATCCATGAATTGTGAATAAATGATTTGAAGTCGAACACTTCATATAATCATCTGATCGGAGGTCAATGATGTAACCTGTCGTCGAAGGTGAGAAATTTGCCATTAGGTCATGCAGATTCCAAGGTACTGATAGGATTCTAGATCAACTTTCTAGAGGATGAGCTGTCGTTGATAGAAAGTGATCCGTCGTAGGAAAACCCACGACACGAAACCATTAGATCAAGTTTTGAAGAAATATTTTGCAAGGACTGACTCAGGTATGGTCAATGCGAATGGAGACATATGTTTGCAGATGAATGGTTTGTTTGAACTGTCCTCTTGAACACATAACAACACTGCAAATGGTTTGGTAACAATTTACCTAAGATAATACCCAGAAACCGGCTGAAGACTTTCAATGTGGTTTGATTAATTGATAAGCAAAGGATTTTCTCAACCCAGGTAGAAGTGTGACAAGAAATGTCATGTCCAAGAGTGGTATACTGCTTTTAATCAAAGTGTGACAATTGGATCCATTTTCTCTCTTTTTCCCTCACCATTTTTGGCAAGTACCTCTTTATTTTTTGACAAGCTTGAGGAGGATAACATTTTCTTATTATATAAGCTCATCGTTCGGATGAGTCCAGCTTAGTTTAAAATTGAACCCTAAGAAGGAGTGGTTCGTTCCCGTTTATAATTGACAGGTCCATTACTGTTAAATTTTAACGAGTCTAGTATAGGAGAAACTTGGTGTTTTTCAATTTTATGGAGTTAGAAGAAAAAACTTAAGAAAACTCCGTGGGTGTAGTTTTTCGTAATTTAGTCTCTCAAGGCCAAAAAAAGATAAAATAATACAGGAGAGAATTCTATTGACCATGATTAGTCAATGTATACCTTTTTCATAAATAGTCCATTTCAGTCCGGAAAAGGGGTAAACTTATACTGAAGGGACGACTGTTCATTTCCTTTAACAAGTTCGCATAGTCAAGTACTCGGCAATCTTTTCATGTTTAGAGAGTCTAAAAAGGGCTTAAAAGAGAACTCAAGATTTCGTTTTTCGTAAGTTTTAATGAGTTCGAAAAAGGGATAAAAATGTACTCATGGTTTTCTCTTTTTTGTAAGTTTTAACGAGTTCGAAAAAGGGATAAAAATGTACTCATAGGTTTTGCTTTTTCATAATTTTTATCGAGTTCTAAAAAGTGATAAAAAAGTATAGTCCTTTGTCAAAATGATCATTTTACCCAAAAAATCCTGTATTCTTCACAAAAACTCAAAAATTAAACATACCTGTTTATGATTAATAAAAATAATTCGGAAAACAACTTTTCAAAGTGGAAAATAAACAAAATTATATTTCATTTATTCAAAAAACATTATAAAAAAGAGTTTTTCTAAATAATTTTTACCATTTGATTTCAGAGTGAAAGCTGAGAGCTTTTGGTGAAAAACATTCCAGAGAAGATTACGGAAAATTCGACTGTTGGAATCGAAAATCGTCAGCTCTAGGTAATCCACATCATCCTCGCCTTCATTTTTGTTTGTTCACTTTCTTGATTTAGGTTTTAAATTCATTTTTTAGGAGAAAAATATGTTCAAAATTTCACCCACGGGGATTCACAGGTAATACACATGACACCTGCGGACCCCGACAAATTTTCAAAGAGAAAATTGTCGTGGTCCCGCACTTTTTGTACAAGACGCGTGCAGACCTCCGCACTGTCTCTGTGCAAAAGGTGTGGAGGCATCGTGAAGAAAATAAAATTATAGATTCTCCCAAAATAAACCAAAATTTTTCACTCAAATTGTTTCTAATCTTCCAATTTGCCCATTGGAGAATATCTACAATGCTCAAGTAGAGGGAATGCGGACATGAAGAGGTTGATGAGGCTGCAATGGTGCATCCATCCACATTGAGTGTATTGAGGGAATGTGGTTTATATAAATTCTGGGCTATTCAAGATATGAGGGCCCAAATAGACTTACTCACATGGCTAGTAAATAAGTGGGACATCCAGGAACAATGCTTCATAATTGGAAATCACTGGCTCGAAATCGAGCTAGAAGATATGTATTTTCTTACTGGTTTATTAAAGAGAGCTGAAACAATCTCTTTTTTTAGGGCTAGGGCAGGTGGCCAATCTCTCACTAGCCTTTAGCAAGAGTTCTGCAATGAGGAAGTGGATCCCAAAGACAAATGCGTTGATATAAAAACAATCATCCATCCTGAACTCAAAGTGGTTGTGTTTATTGTAACCCGGTTGTGTGGGAGCGCAGCTCCACACGTTGCTACTAGATCACAGATGTAGACTGATGTTGATTGTTTCAGAGGCACCATCTTCAATTAGTGTGAGGCAGTATTGGCCAACTTAAAAGGCCAATTGACCCAGGCAAAGAACTCAAAGTTGGAAATCTTTGGGTATGGAGCTATTGTTGTCACATTTTCTCTAGAGAGAATTCCTTCACTTGCCCCGCAACTTATCTTAGTTGATCCTAGTACAGTCAAGGAGCCTCGGATGGTCCGATGGGTTGCACTGATGGCCCATCATAGCGAGGGTTGTGAGATTGTTCATTTCACTCCAGCTTATTTCCATTGGTTGGAGAACCAAATCTTCGCCATAGAAGATTTCCCATATGCCAGCATGGAATTCTGTGGTGATTGAGATATGTCCCTTCCTCCGGGAATACAGTGGGATGACTCAGGTAATAATCATTTTGACATGTTCTAAATTCTAATTTTTATTTTTTTTTTGTTTAAATTGTTCAATACTAATGACACAAAATTTTAAAATGCAGATGTTGGTCCACGTAGGCCAGCAACGCTCTGTCGCTTCAACAAGAAGCAAAGAGAGCCCATTGTGGCACCACAGTATTAGGTAGCTGAGATTCTTACTGACCTAGAACACAACCCAAAAAAGTTGACTTTGGATATCCCGGAAACTTCGATAGATGATATCCCTCTCTGCCTTCAGAGACACGTTATTGGAGTTCCTGGTCAGTTTAGCAGATTCCTGAATAGGGTAGCGTGAGCTATCGTGTACTATCATGATCATCACCACGGATAGTGGATGATTGTGTAGACTATGACATTTTTGTTTTTTGTATCACTATTTTTGCCGATCATAAGGTGTTTTAAACCTATAATCGAGGACGATGTAATATTTTTTGAAAACATTACTCTTACTCTATGATATTACTACTATTTCCGGCTATCTGTTTAACATGTTTATCGAATGTTGCTTTGATTTACTGCTTCAATGCTGCAAATTTCTGTTTATAACACTAGTAGCTAATGCATCAGCCAATGTGTTTAATTTTCAAGGAATGTGCTGATATTCAATGTAATCAAACTCTCGTTCCAAGAGACGTGCTTTCAAAAATAATCTCAATAATACTGGATTTTTAATTGCATATACTCGATTTAAATGTAATACAATGAGTTCAGAATCTAACCTAACGATCAAACGTGGAATTCCAAATGAAATGGATTCATATAATAACTCAATCACTGCGCTATTTTCAGCAATATTATTCATTGTTTGGCTGAGGCTTACCCCATGCATAGATATTAACTCATGAGTGGGTGAATAAATAATCCAGGGTGCGGAAGAAATGTTCCGTGTACTACGACAAGCACCATCAGCAAAACCAATATACGTTTGAAGGAATGTCGACATCTGCAATATCAAGAGTAATCCAGATAAGCAGGGATAGTAGTAAAAACAAACTTAAACTAGGCAAGCTCTTCTAATCTAAGGCACACCAGCTATGAAAAGAACTAATATACAAGTAAGATCTCCACACAAGATTTAAGCATAATATTTCTTTAGATAAAGCCCATTTTTGGGTTTTTCTAAAGAGACCCTGTCATAATTAGTCTATTCATAGGCCCCTTTTGCAAGCACTCGCTTGACAATATAAGGATCGTGCCACATGGGTTCGAATTTCCCACCTCCTAGTTTATCATTAGCTTGGTCATATACCAATACTAGGTCACCCTTTAAAAAAACACAAGGTGTAACACTTCGATTGTACAGAGTTTTAACGCGTTTTTTGTGAGCTTCAGCTGCCAATGCAACGGTGCGTCGAGTCTCATTTAATTGTGCCAGATACAAAAAGTGTTTCTCTTCTTCAGAGGTAGTTGGTAGTAATTCTATGACTAATTGGAGTGACGGTATTTCGCATTCAATCGGTAACACAGCTTCTAAACTGTAGACCAATTAAAAAGGAGTAAAACCTGTTGTGGTTTTTGCTGAGGTTTGGTATCCCCAAAGTGCTGAGAAAATCATAGTATGCCAATTCGATTTATGAATTCTGATTATTCTTTTAATCATAGTGGTTAAAACTTTATTTACAGCTTCAACCTGAACATTAGTCTGCAAATAATATGGTGTAGAATTATCATGGCACAGGCCAAGTTGGTCAGAAATTTTGGTCATCATAATGTTTTGCAAATGGCTCTCATGATCAGTAATGATAGGTTGGGGTACAGTAAATCGAGCAATCACATGATTGAATACAAAAGTAGCTGTAGTTTTTCCATCTTCCGCAAATGTAGGCATCGCCTCGACCCATTTGGTAAAATAATCTTCTGCGAGAATAATACACCCATGCCCCCCAACCGAGTGAGGGTTACATGTAATGAAATCAGTGCCCCATTTTGCAAAAGGACTGATAGCAATTATGGGGTGAAGAGGAGCTAGTGGTGCACACATTTTACAATCAAAGATCTGACAATTGTTGCTTTTTCGGACCGCTAGAATATAATCTTTAAATAACGAAGGCCAAAAATAACTAGCGCGCAATATCTTTTGGGTTGTGGCATACCCAGAAATATGACCGCTACATGCTCCAGAGTGGCAATCATTTAAAACTTTTTCAGCTTCTTCATGAGTAAGACATCGATGAAAAATAGAGTCCACATCTCGACGATAAAGAGTGTCGCCGAAAATATTATATTGCTGGGATTGGAAACATATTTTTTGTTTATGTGAACGTGAGAGTTCAAGCCAAAAAGTTTGGGTTAAGTTTGGGTTTGGAGATAAACGATTATATCTCCATACCATGGATCAATGGTCTGAATCCTCACACATATAAGATTCGTAATGTTAATAATAGAGAAGTATTTTTGGTTTAATTATTAACATATTATGATTTCAAATTCGCAATACTTTACTTCTCGTTTTGAGAGTTTTAATTCTTTCAATTTATATTCTTTGTTCCAGAATTTTTGCTCTGTTTTCCTTTTTGTCCATTTTGTTAAGGATTTACGATTTTTCACTTGGACATTTTTAAAGATTATCAGTTGAATGAAATCCCTCTATATGTACTCAAAATGTTATACTTCTTTTATCCGCCATATATACACAATTTTATGTATTATATCCACTTTGGTATTTCGTAGAACCGGAGGTATAGAAATTTGTTTGTTTAATTCCATTTTAACTTCAATTCATAAAATTATCGAGAGTATAATTCAATTTTGAATTTCTTATAATAAAATAGTATTCTGAACTAAAAATTCATTTTTATAAATTTTATCAGAATAACTTATTCTTTCTTTATTTCAGAAAACCTCTTCTTCCAGACTTGTTTGCAATGCTACTCAGACACCATGTACTATGTTTCACTCTCCCTCACAGAGAACCAATCATTCAAATCTATAATTCAATTAGAATCTCACTATGTAATTTAACTAATTTCAGGTGTTATACCTCTTTAATTCTTTCTGTATTCTACAAATAATATTCTCCTATGGTTATGTACAGGAATAATTCCAACCCTTTACTACATTTCGCGGAAATTCCGACACCTGTTTCCGACGCTTTTGACCAAATGTCGGAAATTTTCCCAAATTTTTTCCATCCCGCCCGAAACCGTCGCTATACCGACGTCTATAGAAAAGTGTCGTAATACCGACACTTAAACTAGTGTCGCAATTACGACGTTTAAAGGAAGAAGTCGCAATTGCGACACCATGGCCCAAAGCGTCGCTATTGAGACGACTCTAAACGTCGCAACGGCGACACAATGTCTAGGTGTCGCCATTGCGACGTTTGGAGGCACCGTCCTAATAGCGACGCCTTTTCCGCCGTCGGTATAGCGACAGTTATTTTCGCGCTACATAAAAATACCAAACTTATATGGGCGCTACATAAAAATTTGAAACTTATATGCGCGCTACATAAAAATGTTTGGTATTTGTCGCAATAGCTACGTTTGATATCACGCGCGCATTCGCTCTCTGCTCTTGCAGAACAGCATTTGCGGTCAGCATTCGAGCTCAGCTCTTGCAGAACAGCATTTGCCCTCGGCATTCGCCCTCAGCGTTCGCCCTCAGCTCTTGCAGAACAGCATTCGCCCTCAGCGTTTGCCCTCAGCTCTTGCAGAACAGCATTCGCCCTCAACTCTTGCAAAATGGTAAGTTCTTACTGCAGGCCCTTCCTCCTATAGTAGGGTTGACTCTATTTGGGTTTTTTTGGTCAATTCCATTGGATTTTGTTAGGCTGTATGGTTCTCTCTAGATGTCAAGAATCAAGATTCAATACCCTCTATTATCTTCGTCACCCAATACAAGATTTAAATTTTTCCCAAAGAAACGCTTATTAATTTGGCAGCCATTATTTCTCCCTGCTTTAAAAACCCTACATTTAAATGAAAACAAGCATTGCATTTCAACTACAAAAATCTATTAGTGATCAAATGTACATGTGTGCTACATTAACGTCTGATGTCACGCGCGCATTCGCCCTCCGCTCTTGCAGAACACCATTCGCCCTCAGCATTCGCCCTCAGCTCTTGCAGAACAGCATTCGCCTTCAGCATTCGCCCTGAGCTCTTGCAGAACAGCATTCGCCCTCAGCATTCGCCCTGAGCTCTTGCAGAACAGCATTCACCCTGGATTCCCCCTCAACTCTTTCAGAACAGCATTCGCCCTGCATTCGCCCTCAGCTCTTGCAGAACAGCCTTTGCCTTCAGCATTCGCCCTCGGCGTTCGCCCTCAGCTCTTGCAGAACAACATTCGCCCTCAGCGTTCGCCCTCAGCTCTTGCAGAACAACATTCGCCCTCAGCTCTTGCAAAATGGTAAGTTCTTACTGCAGGCCCTTCCTCCTATAGTAGGGTTGACTCTATTTAGGTTTTTTTGGTCAATTCTATTGGATTGTGTTAGGCTGTATGGTTCTCTCTAGATGTCAAGAATCAAGATTCAATACCCTCTATTATCTTCATCACCCAATACAAGATTTAAATTTTCCCAAAGAAACGCTTATTAATTTGGCAGCCATTATTTCTCCCTGCTTTAAAAACCCTACATTTAAATGAAAACAAGCATTGCATTTCAACTACAAAAATCTATTAGTGTTTAAATGTACATGTGTGCATCACTTGTGTAGGGTATTCCTTTTCCACTTGCACATTATCCAAGAATGTGTGCGGTATAGTTCATATTTTTTGTGATTTAGATTGTCTTGAAAAAGGAAAGGTAAATTATTTCCCATGGAAAAAGAAGGTTTTCCCTTTTTATAGGTTGTTTGGACTTACGTGGAAAAATTTGTGGTATGCCTTTCATATTATGTAGTTTAAATTTGAATTAACAGATTATTCTACATGAAAATATAATTACCTATGTGATGTCCTTCATCACTAATTAAAATTATAGGCTTTCAATTTCCTAGACTCTAACTCATCCGATGCTAAATTCTAGGTTCTCATTGGTGGATCACTCTTCCATTGATTTCCTTTCCCTCTGGATCTTGTCATACTTTAAAAGTCATCAATGATACATATATTATTTCAGGTATCCCAAAAGGCTTTATAGTAGAACATATTGTGAAGTTTTTTTTGACACTTGAGGATTCTTTTTAGAACTGCAACGTGGTCTATGCTATCGAGTTATATATCAAGCAACTTGTCCTTAATAACCACACTATGAGGTAGGTTCAACCGGTTTGAACTTGTTGGGACATAGCATATGAAGTTGTGTGATGAGTCCATATCACAGGTCTATTATGGTGAAAAAAGTGAAGACATGTAATGATAGTTATTATGTTAACATTACTAGAAACATTTTCGAAATTATCCATGCTATCGAGATGTCAAAATTCCAGGCATTAGGTGTCAATACTCGTAGCTAATAGATAATAATAATAATATAAAAAAATCACAACTTTATTCTTGAAATATGATTGTTACACATTGGTAACCTAGTTCATGAGTTACTATCACCCAAAGATTGTAAAACAAACTTAAAATATAAATTAAACCAACATGAGAATCCAACTAAGGGTTTCTCGACAAAATCATGCCATAACCTGGCATTTTGAAACCCAAATTTGAATCCATCATAAGTAATACAATGCAAAATCAGATGGATTTTCAATGCATGTTTGCATGCTACACTTATTCTCTGTCTAGATATCATTTTTAAATGGAACCATTAGTCAAGCCCACAGTCCTTTTTATGTGAAAAATTTCAGCTCTATTTGAGCTCTTTTTTGCTCCACCACCTCCATAAACCAGTGTTACACGGGGTCTCTCCCCCCCACCTAGGGGTCTAGATTCCTCACCCCCTCGCGCTCCGGGGTCTTGGGGACTTCTAGGGGATGTTTCCCTCACGCCCCCTCACGTCCCCTCACCGCCCCTTTTATTTTATGGTTTCGTGTTAAAATTTGATGTGCCACTTAGCATATTTGAGAATCCAAGTGATTCTGATTCAGATGGTGACATGGTTGATCTTGATATATTCGTGCAGAAGTTGGATGCAGAGACTAGTGGGGCATTAACTTGAGCATTTATGCTCATTTATCGGTATGATGATATCATTTGATATTCATATGTTATGTTTTATGTTTTATGTTTCAGACATAACTTATTTGCGTTTAAGTTTTATGTTTCAGACTTGAGTTGTAAACTTCGGTTTAAACTCTATTTTGAATCTTGATATAATATGTCATATGATATCTTAAACTTTATTTTCATTGTACATTGTTAGTAGTTACATTAATGATTATATAGTTACAAACTTACAAACTTACATGCATGATTGTATGATGTATGTTTTAACTTTTAACTTTTAAATTTGTTTCAATTATACGATTCATCATTCATCGATTTGTAATTTTATCATTTATGATTTATCTTTCATGATGCAAGTGTATGATGACTGTATATACATTCCTTGCAAAAATATAGTTACATTTTAAATATTAAATTTTATAATTTTTATGACCTCGACGTCCCCCCACGTTTCCTGAAAATTGGTAGGGAGCTTTTGCATAGGCCGCTCCCGCGCTCCCTCGTCCCCTCGCTCCCACCTCCAGGGGACTTGGTGGAACAGTGCCATAAACATATGCAAACATATATCATGATCTTGGAATCCATTACATATGTATGTGCCAATGTTCCATAATCTTGCCCCATCATCAATTTAAGAAATTTCCATTGACTATCAAATTATGGAGGGGGGGAACTTTTTGCTGCAACATTTGGCTCAAAATCAGGGACCATCTTCGTATGAGGTGAATGATAACTATAGATATTTGAAGAAGTATATTAGTGCCTTTTCCTCTAGCCATGGAGTCATATACAGTCATCCATCACAAAAATTTGTCTTTGTTCATTCTCACCTTGAAAGTTGCAAAAAATCATGCCCTAATTGAAACGACACTAAATTTGAAAGATATAATAAAAATGCAAGCTAGAAGTGCCTATTAATACAAAGGGAAAACCTTCCTACCTACCCTAACTGAGATAAATTTTGATTGAATAGGAAACATGATATTTCCTATGGAGTTGATCCAACAACTAGTTAAATGTATGGGACTAAATCATGCATTTGATTTCCAGGGAAACATGCGCATGAAGAGAAAAAAGTGCAGAATTAATGGAAAATCCATACATGCCACTTATAAAAACTACACCGAAAGGTCAAAAAATACTTAAGGCCTTAACTTAATTTGAATCCAAAAATGACAAAACAGGATTAGTGAAAACACGAGTGGTGTGGGTGAACAACATAAATAAAAAGTGAAGATACCTTTCCCCAAGATGCCTTTGTCACCGTTGTATGAAAACATGTTTTCCTTTCCCTTTATACATGCAAGTGAATGCATTATAGGTATGGTGTTTTCCCGAGATAGGAGAATCCTACTTAAATATATCATTCGTGGATTGAATGTTTGGGTGCCTTAATGTGCAATGACATGTTTCCAGGACTGAATTCAATGCAAGGCATATTTGAAACTCTAACTCTGTCTTCCGGTGTCTTATTAGAAATTATTTCAGTTTTCATTTTGTGTTTCCAAGTTAGATATTGTTTTCAAGTTTTTACATTTATAATTTTATTGCAATGTGGCAGACTGATCAGAGCAGTGCAGGAACAACCCCGAGACAGGATGATCACGGAAAGAGGCCAGCGGAAGAACATGTAAAGTGCCAACATTGCTCTATCTTTAGGTATTTTAGTTATTTACATAATTGAAATAATATTAATTTTGTTCAAATATGCAGACACCTAGCCATGGTACGCCTGATGATTCCCTCTTTGAGAAAGAGCTTTTTTCATCCCTATCTCCAGTGTTGTTGTTGCAAAAAAAGGCACGAGATGCAACGTCGGAATTTAATGCTTTGATAGATGCGCCTCAAACACCTGAAAAAGAAGAGAGGATACAACATCTTATGAGGCAGCTAAATAGATATCAGGTAATAATAAAAAGTCAAAAGGATTTTTTTTTTGTTCTGCATGAGATGAATTGTGATAGTTTGATTTTTAATTTTTACATTGACTAAACTAACAAAAAGTTCTTTTGTATGTAGCGTCTTCTGGCATTTGCTGAACCCGGTGTCGGTGGTAGTGGGACACAAGGGCAAGAGATTGCCCAACAACCCTCTCGTACACCTTCTACTCCTTTAGGTGCTAGCCAAGAAACACACCCTGCCCAAGCAGACACCCAGCCAACCGTTGAACGTGTTGGCAATGATGAGGCTGATATGGCCAGCTACATTATTGCGTTTCCTGGAGCTACACATGTCAGCTCCACGGGGACCATTAATGGCACGTTGTTGGTGAACGATGAGGGTGTCCCTATAAAGCATGTACAACTCCCAGGTAAATTTTAATATTTTAACTATTTCATGTACTTTATCTAAAACATATTTATCATGATTTTTATTTTTAAATTAATGATAATATCTTCTTTTCTTTTTGGTTTTATTCTGTGTAGGAAACAATGAGTTCTACAGGATTCTGGAGAGCCATGCGTTGGTAATTTTTTGCCCAACCATACGTACAGGGTGGAATTCCCAGAATTCCAACCTAAAAAAAGAACTTCTAGATTATCTAGAAGCCCTTTTTGGGGTCGGCACATTGGACAGAACAGCGGTGGCTCGGGTAGCAGGCAAATATTTGAAATATACCAGGGACACCTATAGGATGCAATTTCAATTTAACCCTAGATATGAGTGTCCTCTCGCAGTTTTAGAGAGTGAGTGGAGAGCACTCATCCATGACGGAAAAGAGAAAAGGGCAAAGAAAGAAGGAAAAATGCCAACTGGACCCGCAAGGTAAATTACAACTTTAATTCAATAGCTTTAATTTTCTTTATGTCTAAAATAAAGTGTGCTACGTCATATCTGACTTCAATCTTTTGATGCTAGGTTTCCTGACACCTCAAAGGCAACCAAAGCTAGGATTGAGAAAAAGGGCCATCACAAGCTCGGCCAGGGTGGCTACTTGAAATTAGCTGCAAATATTGTAATTAAGTAGCTAAACATCTTATAATTAATTGTATCGCCTTCCAACGTTTTTGTAATCCTATCAGATATGATTAAAAATACACAATCATATATAATGTAGGGTGATGACTTTGGAACAATAACTACAGAGGAAGATAAAAATATTGCTTTCCGTTTTGGCGATCAAGCTGTAGTTGAACGTCGCAGAAGCTTGGGGCAGGTCCCAAGATCTACAATGCCTGATAAGGTAAAACATTAACCTTTCAATATTTTTGTTTTCGTCCATAAATTTAATGTCTAACAACTTTGTTTAAATCGGGGGAGCAACACTACCGACGAGGTAAATAACCCAGTTTTAGAGCCAGATGTAGATGATCCTCTCGTGCAACCTGATCATTGTAGTGGGGACCAGGCCGACAATACTGCTATCAGTGAGGGCCGTGACGGTAATTAATTTCCACTTATAATTTTTCTAATTATACCTTGATGGTTGTCCTTATAACGTTTTTTGTTTAAATGACAGAGAATGTTTCCCTTGAGGATCTTACCACCAGAGAGGAAGACAGGGCAACAGTCCCAACGGCGACAACTGGTGCACCAGGTAAATAATCTCATTGCAATTTTTTTTATTAATATTACAGAACTAGTTCAATGATATTTAAAAACTGACAATTAAAATTTAATATTATCTGTTTTTGTAGGCGATGCCCCGTCACTGGATGAGACCAGACATCGTGACAACGCAACTAGGTCGGCGGCGACAACTGGTGCACCAGGTAAATAATCTCATTGCAATTTTTTTTTATTAATATTACCGAACTAGTTCAATGATATTTAAAAACTGACAATTAAAATTTAATATTATCTGTTTTTGTAGGCGATGCCCAGTCACTGGATGAGCCCAGACATCGTGAATACGCAACTAGGTCAGCAGTGCGGGTTGAAAGGCACGAAACAGGAGCAGAGCACGATGATATTGATGATGTAATTAGGAGCTTTAAAAATAGGAAGAAGAAAAAGAAAATTTGACAATGTAAAATATTGTATTATTATAAGACAAATGTTACCATACTTGGAACATTTTTTTGCGTTATATAAAAAACTCATTTATCATACTATTTTATGTCAAGCATTAATTGCAATGTTTCCTTGCGTACTTTTTGTTGAATTGTTTTTTTATTAGTTATTGAATATTTTTTTTTATGCTCATAAAAGTAAAAAAATGAAATATAGATTAGGTATTGGGGAATTGAGAGTGATGTGGGGGGGGGGGGAGGGGCCATAAGAGCTTCCACCTTCACGTGGTTGGCCCTGTTTAGTAGAGAATAATTTATTGGAGCGATTTAATATTGGAGCAAACCTCCCTTGATCCAGCGTAGCAACAAAAAAGTCACTGTTGACTTAGTTGCTACTCTTTCAGATCGTGGGAGGCTTGTTCCAAGTTCATGCGACTCCAATAAATTATTCTTGAAACGAAGAGGAGCTTATTCAGGTATGTTTTGACATTTTCAACATATGTTCTAACATTATCATAAGAATGCATCTTAGAGTAAAAAATACTACATCAATTACTTGTATTTATTGTATAGATAATGATGGATTTTGATTGACTTGGCAGTGCGGGTACAAATCCTCTTGCATCATGAGCAATACAACTTGTCAACCAGGGTCATGTCCAGGATATTTTTGCTTGTGCGCTTGACATTTTGTAAGTTCCTTTACGGTTCATAATTCAATATTAAGCTTGTGCACGATTATTATCTAGGTTTTTTGTATGTGTTTTTTCATCTATTTGATTGTAAGCAACTATGCATGTTTCCTGTTGTTCACTATGATTTCTCCCATTACCACTCCCAGGATGAATCCGAATTTATTGTTACATAGGTTACTTTTATTGTTACTATGATTTCTCCATTTACGATTTCATAGGTTACATCATGTAAAGTTGTCAATCTCAGGTTGGTGATGAGCTTTAGTTCTCCAGATTTGGGGCTTTTTCGATATTTTCTCCCTCATGTCATTCCTGCATCACCTCTTTGTTTGAGCATGCCAATTGTCTACCACTTGTACCAATTGGCACATGTCAATCTCTGAGTGGTGCCACATTTCACCTATTTTCAATGAGAGTTTAGGGTTTCTCTAACATAGCTTCAGAAATCCGATTCAGTGCCTGCTTGAATATTGTCACATAATACTTATGGTTTGGATTGATGAGCATGTTCTGAATGGTTGGTTGATTCATAAGAACCACACATAAATCTCCCTTCCTCTAACACACAGAAAATAAAAATTTCTTTGACAGGAGACAGAGTTTCAATACTTTGAAAACAAACTTCTATTCCCTTCAATAACTCGAAAAAAAACTATTACACTACTTCCTCATTGAGAGGGATTACAAAATTATGACTGCTACAAAACGCAGTGCATAAAACCAACTCACTGTCTGTTCAAAACAAACATACTCTGTCTCTAAGACACTCTGCTGTGTTTTTCCCTTTCGTACTGCTGTGCATACACACTTAAAAAGTTACACTAAGTTTTTCACTTTTTACACACTGCTATGTAATAAAAAATTTACGTACTGTCTATAAAAAAACTACCAAGCTTTTTCGACCTTTTTATTTTTATATTCCGGAACATATAAAACATATTATAATAAACCCTCTTTTAAAAAAAATAAAATTAAAACTAAATTCTATGGCCCACCTTTCATTTCGCATATGATATATATATAACATATGTATATATTAAACTATCAAAACATTAAAGAACCCTTTCAGTCGGACTTCAAAAGTCTAAATAGATTGAATTTAAAACCAAATTCGCGTTCCAAAATGGGATGTTGACGTCTGCCTAATTTTAACTCGAATTCTCAATCCAATGTGCCCTATAAAAAATTCGGGTCCGGTTTTCAGGTTTTCAGATTCCCTTCAATTTCATGCGATCCAATATTAATGCTCCACGTGTCCTCCTTTTGAATTTACAAAACTATCGGGTAAATTTTTGTTTGTTTAATTTCTGGTTGGTGAATTGCGTTAATGCTGGTTGTTGTGTTTAAATACAATCCTGTACAGAAATATGGCTGCAACCGTCTACAAAAAAAACTTGCAGGAATTTTAAATGCTGAATTAAATTTCTGGATGACATGCAAGCAACCTCCAAAAAAAAATGTTGTTGGTGCATCCGTCCTTCTGCTGCAGCAATTGAAGTTAAAATTCAACAGCACGGGGTTTAATAAGTGAGGGTGTAAAGGTAACTTTTTGTCAATAGTACTGGATTAAGATCATCTATTCATTTTTGTAGGGTCTTATGGTGTTTGGTTTTTAGTTTTGGGTTGGGTTTATTGAGTCTAAGATAGTTTTTGAGTGAAAAAATTGCTATCAGGTATTAAAAAAATTTGGTTCTTTTGTCAAATTTTATGAGCTTGTTAGGAAATACAAAACTGACGATGGTTGTATCTTAAATTTGTGGAAAATAATTTGAAATGAAACCTTTTTGTTTAGGTTGTTGCAGCAGGTGCAAACCCCATTCAAATTACTAGGGGCGTTGACAAGACAATAAAGGCCCTTGTTTCGGAACTCAAAATTTTGTCAAAGGAGGTAAACGCTTGCCTTTTGAGTAGGCTGGTTTTCCTTTTTGCTGATGGTTTGGTGTATCTAATTGAATTAGTTGCCTAAGGTATTTTTGGTTGCAAACTCCTTTTCATTTTTCATACGGTATTGGCCTTGTGGAATACATTTGATTGTGTGGTCTTGTTAGATCTACAACATTTGTAGTTGTTTAGTCTTATGGCCGAGGTGCACTTTTATTATGGAAATAGTTGATGCAATATTGTCATTTAATCCTTACTGCAGGGTAGCATGTTGAGAAGTTTTTGTGAAACATTTGGTATTCAAAATGACACTTGATCCTATACAGCATCATGCACTTGACTTCAAAATTTATATTCAAAGTGTGCCAGACAATTCTTGCAAAATCTCAAATATTTAGGTTGTTTTAAACCATTATCTTTTTCATGTATTGGATGCTGAAAATGTGAAAAAGACTTTGGTATGAAACCAACTGGTGAATAATTTCAGCACAACAACCACTTCCAAGACATGATTTAGAAGTAGAACAAATGTGCTTATGAAGCATAGAAAGATATCCTTGATGCATTGTCAATGTTTGGCTGGGGTTATTTTTGGAGAAAATAACTCCTTATTCCTAGAATAGTGATCTTCAATACAAGTAAATGCCAGAGAAGAGAGATCATCGTGTGACGCAACAAAACTGAAATTGGATCCCTAAGGAGAGCTGGTGTGTCTACAATCGCTCTGTCAGCATTTTCCCTTGGTTTACCCCGTTCTTTTCCTCCATCCTGAGTCTTAATTGACTTCTTCTTTCTTCGGGTTTATTTATCAAATTCGTAGAATTTGATAAATAAATACTATCCACAATGGTTGGACTTTAATTTATATTCCCGACTTTATATTATCTCCAATCCTTATAACCAATGTTTAACTTTCAACATTTTGTATTTATACTCCACGTTTCTTTTTAAATAAATAACTTGTAGTGAACTTTCGGCTCTATATTTCACCACCCAGCCTTACAACAATCACCCTCCAGACTTATGCTAATTATCCGCCAATCGTTTAATTAAACAATTTCATTATACTCTGGCCCCACCTATATATATATCAATAACCAATCAAACACTCGTATCGTACCTGGCTATCCTCCGCACACCTTAGTTAACCTCCGGGCAAGTTCAACGTGCGACCACCGTCCGATGGCCCTTCTCCAAATCAACGACTCTTAGCAATTTCGCTCGGCTTCCAACGTCGGGCTTTAACGTGCGATGGCGTGGGTTAAACGGTTGTTTTCCGGGGTCACTTCGCCACGTGTCGCATTCCCTATGGAATCACTCGCGAATAGGAAATACCGCCTACTCCGCAAAAGCGGTGCGATATGGGCAACCAGCTTTTGTGATTCCGCTCGTGGTTTTGGTAGAGGGCTTGACCACGCGTGCATGTCTGGTTCCGCTATCCACTTGTTTTTGTTAACTCCATGTGTCCAATCTGGGTCGAGGTTAGAAAGCACAACAATTTTGTCTCTTTATTAAGCGGGATTTTAATATGTGTATTATCAAAGAAAACCAACACAAATTTTATAAGAAAATTGTTCAAAAGTCGAGCCCACCGAACTTCAAACGGCGATAAACCATAATTCAAACCAAATTCGAGTTCCAAAATGGCCTGCTGACGTCGGCCAATTTTGTGACGCGAATTTCTTATCAAATTCGCCCTAATATTTTACGGGTCCGGATTTCCACTGCGCGAGCGGCCCAAACAAATATCCGCTCCAGTAAATTTTTGCCACGTGTCCTCAATAAAAACTTTCCCTGCTCCCGGCTGCGGGTGCATTCGATGGCATTTAAGGTGATAGGACATGGATATGGCGATTTCATATCATTCGCATTAACATTTAACGCTGTTCAATTAAGTTTTCACATCAAATCTACATTAATTAATTTTTAACACAGTTCAAGATCGGACCTCCACTCCTCTTAGCGATTCCGCACGCTCCAATTTGATCCGGCCTTCGGCTCTCATTATTAATGATCAGAGATTCATTATGACGACCGTCCTTTGATTGCATTGCAGACGGGTCGACATAAAAAATGGCGTTTAGCCATGGTTTTTCAGACAAGCCGGTTGCTTGATTACACTGTCTGGTAACTGCGATGATAAGGAGAAGTGGCCAGCGGAACTTCTGCCTAGACTTTGCTGCATATTTCCATTTCTCTCGGTTCTGTACTCTCTGTCTGTCTTCCTCTGTTAATTGGAATTCTGCTTCTTCGTCTCTTGTGCCCACTGCGATTGCACCCATGCCTCGCGTGCGTCATGGGATGCGTTGCCGCAGGGGGAGCACTAGAGGTCAATCCCGGCGCGCTCCATCCAGCACCTCAACAGAGGCTAGTTCACCTTCTCCCACGATGCGCACTGCGCAATTTTCCTTTGATTGCACTCTCAACGGCCTGCGAATCACAGCTGTAGTCACTGTGGTCTTCCGCGAGGAGGCCCAAACGCAGGAAGAATGCACCCGTCCGGCGGGTCTGAGCGGGTTTTAATTTGTTTTTCTTGCTTAGCAGGCCCAGTTAATTGGGCTGCTTTTAGTTTATTTTACTGTGTTGGACCTTTAAGTAATATTTTTGAATTATGTAAATTAAACGTTCAAGACTGGTTTCCCCGTATGAGGGCAGTCTTCTTAATTTTTTGATTTTTTGATGACAAATTTGCCATGAGTATGGCCAGGCAATGTTTTTGACTTCGGTGTAATTTTAATAGATTAACTTTACTTTGAATTCTCACATGATTAGCGTTTTTCTTGATCTGTTCAAGGATTTTGGGTACTTTAATTTGTATTTGGAACAATGGACGTCGGTACTCTATCTGTTGCTTTACTGTTCTACATAATACTATTTCACTTTCTTATAGATGCCTCGGGCATATTTGAATGCTTTCTCAGATTGTCGATAATCTCCATGTGGACCGTTACTGGATTTTATATCATGTCCCTGTATGTGACATGGGGTATTTTTCTATCATTGTCTGGGGTGGGACTTCCACTTTTCTGGATGGATATTTGGGTTCCAATCTTGAGATGTGAAAATGTAATGACTTCATGGACTGTTTTACTTCATATAATATATTCAAAACAACGTTTTTTCTCTTGTGAAAAAAAAATGATTAATGTTTATCACTCCGCCTTCAAAACTAGCGATGCTGGTCTATGTTGCTGGTTTATTGATATGGTCTGATGGTCTTTTTATATTTTGGACATATCACACTCCTCACATGATTAGATTTTTTCTCTGTTCAAGGATTTTGGGTACTTTAATTTGTATTTGGAACAATGGACGTCGGTACTCTATCTGTTGCTTTACTATTCTACATACTGTTATTTCACTTTCTTATAGATGCCTTGGGCATATTTGGATGCTTTCTCAGATTGTCGATAATCTCCATGTGGACCGTTACTAGGTTTTATATCAAGTCGATGTATGTGACATGGGGTATTTTTCTATCATTGTCTGGGGTGGGACTTCCACTTTTCTGGATGGATATTTGGGTTCCAATCTTAAGATGTGAAAATGTAATGACTTCATGGACTGTTTTACTTCATACAATATATTGAAAACATCATTTTTTCTCTTGTGAAAAAAAAAAATTTAATGTTTATCACTCTGCCTTCAAAACTAGCGATGCTGGTCTATGTTGCTGGTTTATTGATATGGTCCGATAGTCTTTTTATATTTTGGA